>PVJO010001606.1:0-144637 GCA_004026905.1 Hystrix cristata
GTATTCCAGGCTGGCCTTGAACTCACTATGTAGCCTAGGCTTGCCTTGAATTCACAGTGATCCTCCTGTCTCAGCCTCCAGAGTGCTGGGATTACAGGTGTGCACTACCGCGCCTAGCTCCTTCTTCCTTTTGCAGTACTGGGAACAGACACAGGCTAGGCAGGTGCTCTGCGGCTGAGCTGCACCCCAACCCTTTTTACTTCTTAGCCCTCTGTCCTGAGCACATCCCATGGCATTAACGATGCTCTGTGAACAGGTGTGCATGACAACAGAGTATCTGTGGATGTGCTGGGACTCACAGGCCCTCCCAATTCGTATTCATAACTTCCCACTCACCAGTGTCTGCGTCTCTGAGCCAAGCACCTCCAAAATCCTCTTCTATGATGATATACAATGTATTAACTATCGTTATTCTCTTATTATTTTGTTAGGAAATTTTGTTTTATTTAAAAAAAAAACACTCTTCTGTCTTTAGCACTCAGGACCTCAGCGTCTTCTCCTTAATACTCTCTGCTTCCCCCAGGAAAACGGCCTAGACTATGAGGCCTGCCTGGTGGCTCAGTGTGATGCCCTGGTGGATGCCCTGACCCGGCAGAAGGCCAAGCTGCTCACCAAGGTGACTAAGGAGAGGGAGCACAAGCTGAAGGTAGGCACCTGGGTGCTCTCTGCCGAGGGGGTGAGCTGGCTGGTTCCACCCACCAGAGGCCAGTCACCACCCAAGCCCAGAATGTCCTGCATCCTTCTGTAGTTGAGTCGGAAGCCACTCTCTCCCCACTTCCCCAGCTCCTGTGTCTAGTGAAGAATCACCCTCTGTCTCATCTTGCAGAGCAGGAGTAACCAGGGGCAGTGACCAGACCTGGCTCTGCTCAGGCCCCCAGCTCTGTCCACTCTTCATGCAGTAACACATGCAGCCAATTTCTACCAGGGGCAGCAAGGGTTGCACGTCCCCTTACACAAGCCTGGCTCAGGTGGGCTCTTGTGACTCTCTGAACCAAGGACAGTTGTCACTCCCAGGAGCCTTGCCTTGCAGAGTCTTTTCCCAACCACATGCGTAGGCAGGTGAAGCTACTGAGTGGGAGGAGCCATCTATGAGCCTCAAAAGGCAGAGGAAGGGGAGGAGCTGGCCACCTGCACCCTTTCACTGCAACCCTGTCCAGAGTGCAGAAGTTTGCAGTGTTGAGAAATGGGTCTATTTTTCCCCAGTAAGGAGGTCACTAGGGGTTCACAAGCAGAGCAGAGGAGCGGGTGGGAGGTGGTCCAGACCACTGCCTCCCCCATTGCTACACCAGCACTGACTCTCGAGGGCTGGTTGTTCTTCTTCTGAGGACGCCGTCACCCAGTGGAGTCTCCCCTTTGCAGATGGTCTGGGACCAGATCAATCACTGCACTCTGAAGCTGCGCCAGTCCACGGGGCTGATGGAGTACTGTCTAGAGGTGATCAAGGAGAATGACCCCTCGGGCTTCCTACAGGTGAGCCGCCACTGGAGGCCCACAGGTGGGCCTCTTCCAGCTCCTCCAACAGTGCTCCCCAAACCAGCCCAAATTTGAGGGAAGATCTTTCTCCTTTGCTCAATGATTCCAGAAACTCACTGGCTGCAACCCTAGCTTTGTAGCATCCATTAAATAGGAAGGTGAAATGGCATCATCTCTAGGGACCGAATGCCGTGCTTCAGCATTTTCCTCACAAATGGAAAAGGACAGCCTTTGCCAAACAGGCTGGACAGATTGCACACAGAGAAGTGAGTTAGCAGAATTCACACAGTCCGTATCTCAGTGTGCAGGGTCCTGCAGGCCTGGCTGATGAGCAGCCTCTACAGAGACCATGCAGCCTTCCAGGGGTCATTGTTCCGGCCTCAGGCTGACTCAGGGACATGAGGGTCTCAGGAACATGACAATGATTCAGTCTCTGTTTGTGGGGAAAATGATGAAACCCCTTGATTATTCCCCAGGAAGGGTGCATGAGATCATGGCTCTTCAGGGGCTTGTGCAAATGTCTGGTAAGCAGGACTTTCCAGCAAAGAGAGCAGAGCCATGGGCAGGATCCAGTTAGAGTCTGCAGAGATGCCACAGAATAACTCAGAAGAGATACATGAGAGGGAAGTGGGAGATGCTTTCTTCACATCCTGGGACAAATGACTAGTATGTTTGCAAATTACTGGATTTGGCAAAACAGATGTATTGAAGAATGCTCTCGCATATTTAAAAAAAACATTTACTTCACGAAAGTGTTTGGCCCAATTTCTTTAAATAGCCAGTGCTTCTTTACGTTTTACATGACCAGGCTTCTGAGCTACGACTGAAAGAGTACAAGGCATCTTTGTGCAGCTAGTGCCGGCCAGTCCTCTGTGGCCCAGGGTCACTTTACCTCTGCCATGGCTAGAAGGCACAGCCCCTCTCATCCCTGAGCCACAGGCACAGAGCCCCAGCCCATCCTCCACACCTGTGCTCAATTCTTCCTGTGATTCAAACCCTCAACCTTGTGCTCCCCCCAAGATCTCCGATGCGCTGATCAAGCGTGTGCAGGTGTCTCAGGAGCAGTGGGTCAAAGGTGCCCTGGAGCCGAAGGTGTCTGCGGAGTTTGACCTGACCTTGGACAGTGAGCTGCTGCTGCAGGCCATCCACCAGTTGGACTTCCTTCAGATGAAATGTAGGGGTGAGCCGCGGTTGGCCCCAGTTCAGTTGGTGCTTCTTCCCAGAGAGGCATCCAGTCTGAGGGGCAGCTTGGTGCTGGTGGGACCCCACGAGGCCCAGGCCAGCAGAGTGAGGGGCGGGGATGCCAAGTCACAGGCTTGGCAGTGGAGGCTGGGGCCACAGCCAGCGCCAGAGCTGAGCTTCCTCTTTGTAAAGTGTGGACTGCTTGTTCATTCAGAAATACAAGCTGGATCTGGTGGCGTGGATCCGTGATCCCAACCCTCTGGGAGGCTGAGACAGAAAAATTCCAAGTCTGAGACCAACCTGGGCAACTTAGCAATTTAGTGAGAGCCTGTTTCAAAATACAAAAGGGCTGAGGATGTAGCTCAGTGTGAAGGTCCTTGGTTCAACCCTAGTGCTGTAAAACAAAAAACAAAACAAAACAAAACAAAACCCCCCGCAGTGTCCCCCCAGGCCAGGTGCTCTGGCAGCAGGTGTAAACAAGCCTGCAACCCTTTACGCCCTGAGCTTCTGATCCAGACGGTGGCAGACCTGACAGTGGCAGGTCTGATAGTAAATAAGGAGTATAACAAGGAACAGTAGATGTCGGGGGTGTATTCTGAGGTGAGGAGGGGCCAAGAGTAGGGAAAGAAGGAAGAAGAGGGAGGAAGGGAAGGAGAGCAGAGCAACCTAAGGAAAGAGCACCTGAGAAGGCAGAGAAATAGGAAGTGCCAAGGTCCTGAGGCAGGAACAAGTTTTCTGTATCCCCAAAAGAGCAAGAAAGTCAGAAGTGAGAGCAGAATGAGCAGTTGGAGGATGTCAGGAGCTGGATTCAGAGAGCCGAGAGGACCCACAGTGAAAGGTTAAGCAAAGCTTGCACAATCTGGGCTGTTATAGCGTTAGTACGTGATAGCCAGAACAATAGTCCTCTCCTCCATGCTGCCTCTCAGAGCTGCCAAAGACGTTCAGTAGGGGAAGCTGTTCTGCCTCACCTGCTGATCTGTGAGCCAGAAATCCTGACTGCGGACTGTGTGGTGTGACCATTTTTAACCTAACAGAAAAGCTAGTCTCTTGCACGGTCTCGGCTCACTCCCACATTTTGTACCCTGTGAGGTTCAGAAGTGCCACCTGCCCCAGGTGCAAATGAGATGCAGTGCTGAGGAGCTGGAGTGGCCTGGTGGGGTGCAGGAGCTGTAGTGGAGGGATGGTCACCTCAGGAAGTGGGGGCACCATGGGAGGAGGCTCAGGAATTTGGGAACTGCTCCTGCCTTGTGGCTCATCCGCTTCAGAGATGAGAGCAGGAGGGGACGGAAGGGGACTGGAGGGTGAGTTAGATTTCACCCAGCTGGGCTGTTGGCCAACACCTGCAAGACAGTAACCCTGTTCTTGGAGCCCAGTGGAAATAGGCAGTTTTTCCAAAATGAGTCTTTCCAGTTTCCCTTTTAAAAAGATCAGAGTGGACTCTGTGCGTTTCAGGGCTCTCTTGGGCCTGATGAATAGAGCTAGAACGTACAGAGTCTCCCACTCTCAGTTCAGGTGAGCTCAGGGTACAGCTGACTCCAGCCCTATTGCTTGGGCTGGCTGTCAGGTCTTCCAAGACTGCTTTCCTTGTCTGGGTCTAGTCCTCTGACCTTTTAAAGCTTCCCCCAAAGGTTTCAATGCACAGTGCATTTTGTGTCAGTCAGCCCTCCATCACTATAGCAAATCCCTGAGATCATCTTCGAAAAAGAAGGTTATTTGGCTCACAGTGCTGGAGGTTCCAGTCCATGCTTGGTTGGCCCAGTGCTCAGTGGTGAGGCAACACATCATGGCCACAGTGCAGTAAAATAAAACTACTCTCCTTACAGCCATGAAGCAAAACAGAGGAAGAGGAAAGGGCTTAGGTCCCACAACCCACTTTGAGGGCTTGCCCACAATGACCCGACGACCTTCCACTTGGCCCTACTCTTTAAAGTTGCCACCACCCCCAATCACAGCACACTGGAGACCAATCCTAACCCTAACACATGGGCCTTTAGGGGACGCTTACTAGCGACAGCATAGCGCCCTGTGCCCAGCCCCAGGCATAAGCCCCAGGCATAAGCCTCAGGCTGCCTCGCTTGGTCCTGTCTCCTCCAAGAGAGGGGAGCAGGCACACTGTGGACTCTGCTGAGAACCCTGGTGTGTTCCTCCCCCACCTTAGAGTCTACACCACACTCTCAGTGGGCAGCTGGGAAGGAGGATCACTGTCCTCAGGGCACTGTCTCTGATCACAGGGCTAAGGCCGCAGCCTCCAGATGCAGGACTCCCTCCAGGGCTCCCTGTACTTCCTTATCCACTGGCAGTGGCTGCTGGTGGACAGGGAGCCAGCTCAGCCACCTCCCCCCAGGGGCCTGTGGGAGCAAGGCACTGTGAGCTGACGCCACGGTCCCTGTCCCAGTGCCACCTGCCCCCCTGCTGCAGCTGGAGAAGTGCTGCACCCGCAACAATAGTGTCACGCTGGCCTGGAGGACTCCGCCTTTCACCCCCAGCCCTGCTGATGGCTATGTCCTGGAGCTGGATGACGGCGATGGGGGGCAATTCCGGGTGAGCCCTGCGGGCCCCAGGGGTCCTGACCCATGGTGGGTGGAGGGAGGTGGGCCAGTCTGCAGGACTTCTCTTAACCACAATGCCACCTGAGAAGAGGGCCCAGCCACAAGGACCCACAGGCACAGGTGGCTGCAATTTAGTGAGATCCTGTCTCAAAATAAAAAAGGGCTGAGGATGTAGCTCAGTGGGAAAGCCTTGGGTTTAATCCTCAGTACCACATGCCAGAAAAAAGACTGATAGATAGGTGATAGATAGATGATAGATAGATAGATAGATAGATAGATAGATAGATAGATAGATGAGTCGGAGACATAACCGGGGCAGTTCCTTGGGAATCACTGAATCACGTGTGGATGTGGGCCACTGGGGAAGTGTGGTGACGCAGCTCGAGCCAGGGACAGCAGACCTTAGGTGGGTGCAGACCTTGGTCTCTCCTGGTGGTACAAGTGAGGCAGAAGGGGAAGGGCTCCTCCCTCAGAAAACAGAGAGAAGAACTGAGGAAGGCTGGAGATGCTAAGGGAAGCACACCCAGCTCAGAGACGGCCTCTCCTCGAGCACTGGCCGAGGCCAGGGCTTATGAGCAGCAGTGTGCAGGGAAGGGAGAGGCTTTAAATGCAGACAGAGCTGGATTTGAAATGCAGTCCCTTTGTGGATTAGCTGGGATCTGGGGCGAGCTCCCATCTCCTCAGGACTCCTTGTGTGTGACCCCGGGTGGTGTGCTGATTAGGGTACCTCATGCGACGAGGGGCACACAGTGATGACTGTTAGCAATGGAACAGCAAGTGAAGAGTGAGCCCTGAACAGAGCAGGTGGAGGCTGCAGGCAAAGTGAGCAGCACCACATGGACACAAGACCGCACATCCTGGGGGTTAGTAGGACAAGGGGAACTTGGAAGCCAGTGGCGAACAAAGTCAATCCATAGAAAGGAAAAATTGGGGCCTAGGGCAGCAATGTCTCACACCCTGGTGACACCTGGAAATGGCAGCTCCAGGAGGCCAAGGAGCAGAAGGTGCAACCTCAGGCGCAGGAGGGGATGTGCCAGTCATTATCCCCCAGGGCTCCAGAGTATTCTGGCAGGGTTGACCTCAGCAGAGGCAGGAGGTTCTCTGGTAGTGTGGCATCCAGCTGCAGACCTGCAGCTCTGTGTCCCTAGGACCCTGCTCATCCCCTAGCCTCCCAGTCAGAGGGGCCAGCCATCCAGCAGGAGGGGCACCTGCCCACTTGGACATGGCCTAGCCTGGCCATGCTGGCTGCAATCTTCCTTATTCAGTCCGTCCTGCTGGGCGATAGTACTTTGAATGTCAGTTTTCTATGAGGAATTTTCCTGGAGCCCCAGGGACCTAATGGGCAGCCTCGGCTCTTCCAGGAGGTGTATGTTGGCAAGGAGACCCTGTGCACCATTGATGGACTGCACTTCAATAGCACCTACAATGCCAGGGTCAAGGCCTTCAACTCCTCAGGTGTCGGGCCCTACAGCAAGACAGTTGTCCTGCAGACTTCCGATGGTAAGCACCACATCTCAGAGCAGGCACACAGACACGTCCTCTCTTGTCTTGAGTGTGTGGTCATAATTTTAGAGGAAGGGCTCAGGTCCCACATCCTGGGGCTGGGAACAGAAGGGGTGCCCCACAGTGGGTTGCAGAACAGAGAACTAAGCTTTGTGACCTTGGCTACTTCTCTGGGTCTCAGTCTTCCACCATGAGGTGAGCCATGAATGTCCTCGTCCCTCTCTAACAGTGTGAGTGTTTGCGAGGGTCCCAGAAGGCAGGACTCCACAATGCATCTGTGTGTGGGACTGGGAGACCTGAACATCTGTGTTCCTTGGCACGGCTGGGTTCTGGGGATTGGAACACAGAGGAACACACAACAAGGAATGTGTGTGTGCATGTGTGTGTGTGTGTGTGGTGCATACACTTCCCTTGCAGCAGACCACTGGACACTAAGTACCCACTTTCCAATGAAAACCAGCGAGTCTGTTTCAGCACATTAGAAACTTTTGGCAAATTCCACTGCCTGACCCTGCTCCTCTTCTGTCCTCCCTTCCCAGTGGCCTGGTTCACATTTGACCCCAACTCTGGGCACCGGGACATCATTTTATCCAATGACAACCAGACAGCTACCTGCAGCAGCTACGATGACCGGGTAGTGCTGGGCACAGCCGCGTTCTCCAAGGGTGTCCACTACTGGGAGCTGCATGTGGACCGGTATGACAACCACCCAGACCCCGCCTTTGGGGTGGCCAGGGCCAGTGTGGCCAAGGACATGATGCTGGGCAAGGACGACAAGGCCTGGGCCATGTACGTGGACAACAACCGCAGCTGGTTCATGCACTGCAACTCCCACACCAACAGGTGCGCACGTCCACTCAATTTTCATCCTCAAAAACAGGTGCAAAGGGGCCGGGGAGTGTTTTCGTCACCAGTTCCAGGTGGCTTTGACAAAGACCAGGGAAGTGATCGCTGGCCTGCGGTCCAAATGAGAGTATGTGACAATGACCAGGACAGCACCAGTACAGCAGGCTCACAACCTTGCAGCTGGCACATGATAGGTATTCTGCTGAGTACTGAGCTTACGGTTTTTGTTCTAGTTTTGCTCCCCTTTGCTTTGCAACCATCAAGCCAAGCCTGAGTCACTTCAGAGTGTGAGTGGGCGCTGGCTGTCCATGAAGGGAGTGCATGCTGTCATTGCTGGCCATTCACATGGAGTGACCTCTGCCACTGCCCTCATGGGTGAGGGCCCCCAAGGAGCTGACCCCACTGGGCCCCGGCTCTTGACAGAGTTGGTCCCTGAGTTCTCTGCTCTGAGTCTACCTGCTGCTACAGCCCTGGGCACTTTCCCCACAATGGAAGGGCCCCGCTCCTCTTCCAAATTCCTGGTCTGGCCAGGAACTTGTCTGAAGTCCATGGGGATCCTGCCTGCTGGCTGCCTGTTTATTTCTAATGCTGTTCTCCCCAGAGGCCTGGGTGGGAGCCAGCTCTTTCTGCACTCTCTGCCTGGGCCGCATTTTCTTGCTAGCTGACCTGAGTGGGTGCTGTAGTCTGACTATTCCCCTCACCCACATCCCACAATGGGGCAGAGTCCTGGCCCACCAGCTCCATCCCTGCCTGCTTAAACCAAATCAGCATCCAGCTGGCTGTGCTTGGTGGGAGTTAAAGCCTTGCACTTCAGTATGGTCGGTACCGCCACCCTGTGGTCGACCTCAGAAGAGCACCAGCAGCCCAGTTTGCGTTCCCTTTCTGCCTGTATCCTGACCCATGCTGGGTCCTTCTAGCATCTTCCAGAAAACCCACCCTCTCAAGGAACACCCTCCTGGGCCCTGCCCTGCCCACAGGCTCTCCTCCAGGCTTTCTGTTATAAGCCCTTCCACTGCTCACCTTCTCTCTGTTCTGGCACTCATCTCAGTCCTAACAGGAAGCACCAGCATGCTTTTCTTATGGGGTAAGGAAAGTCAAGGCTACCGCAAGGGAATTCTCTGATTCAGCCTATGGTGGGAGGCAAGGTCCGCCAGGCCCAGGCCCTGCTGAGAAAGTGTACCTCCTCAGCCACATGATATGGGCTCTGCAGCTCCATCACCAAAGGTCTCAAGGCCCCACCGTCTCGGGATGGCAACTCAGATGGCTAGATCTATCAACTCGTGCCCTTCTGCCTGCCAGAGCTGTGTCCCCAGGATGGTAGATCCTGCAACCTTGGTGTCCATATCTCAATCCAGCTCAGCATCCGCACAGCTTGAAACTGAGAAGGGCACCAAGTTAGCTCTTTTCTTTGGCAGGAAAAGGCAACTTCTGCGTCCACACTACCTGCCCCTTAAATTCAGAGGGAACCCCTACTCTGTGGTGTGCAGGTCTCACATAGTGCTGGGAAGAGCTGAGCAGCAGCCTGCCCCGAGTTAGAGTCTTCCTGTGTGTCTGGTGATGATGTGTTGTGTGCACTGCCAGATGCTTGGACAACAAGAGAGTATGCCTCGACCCCCACCCTGGGGCTGTTTTTAGGTGAGGGTATCCTTCAAATGATTCTCCTTTGGGTTTTGCTTTTGTTTTTGTTTTTTTGAGGCAGGGTTTCAATATGTAGCCCAGGCTGGCCTCGAACTTGCAGCAATCCTCCAGCCTCAGCCTTCCCCAAGTCCTGGGATTATAGGCATGCACCACCACATCTGGCTGTGATTCTCCTGAGTCATGACCTGTATCCCAAGCTGAGTGTGGTGATGGTTCTTCCTGGGTGTCTCTCCGCAGGTCAGAAGGTGGCGTGTGCAAGGGGGCCACAGTCGGGGTGCTGCTGGACCTGAATAAACACACCCTGACCTTCTTCATCAATGGGCAGCAGCAAGGCCCCACAGCCTTCAGCCACGTGGATGGTGTCTTCATGCCGGCCCTCAGCCTCAACCGCAATGTGCAGGTACCTCGTGCCTACTGCCCGACGTGGTCTGGATGTTCCCTGCTGCTGTCCGCTGGCCACTGCCCTCACTAGAGCAAGTCAAACTTTCCACAAAATGGTCACTGAGCCCAGCAGGCAGAGCAGAGAACTTGCCCACTGCTGCCCCAGCACTCTGCGATGGGGGCGCTCTCTGCAGCTATCAGTTCCTCCCCCTTCCCTTGGACCAAGTGGAGTCCACTTTGGAGAAGCAGAGCTCAGTACTGGGCCCAGGCAAGAGGTCTCAGCCAGAGACAAAATGAGAGGGCTGAGGGTAGCGAGAGGAAAGAACCAAGGGGTGGCATTCTTATCCTCTAGAGGAGTCCTCCCCTAGAGGGCATGCGGAGCTGTCTTGGGCTGCTCACTGGCCCCGCATGCTGATGTCCCCACAGCAATCATTTCTTTTAAAATATATCTTATTAATGCCTATTAGTTTTACAAAATGTTGGGTTCCAATGTATTTTCATACATGCATACAACATATTTTGATTATGTCCATTTGCCCTACTACTCTTCCTTACACCACTCTCCCTCCCCCTTTTCCCCTTCCTCTTGTGTAATAATAGTAACCCTTCTACTTACATGCACTTTTTTTTAATTTTTGAGACAGGGTCTCACTTTGTAGTCTAGGCTAGCCTTGAACTCTCTGTAGCCCAGGCTAATACCAAACTCACAGTGATCCTCCTGCCTCATCCTCCTGAGTATTGGGATCAGGGCATGTGCCATCATAATCAGCTTCTCTTTTTCTTTCTTTGTCTTCTTTTTAAGATTCCACATGTGATACTTGTTTTTCTGAGTCTATTGTATTTTGCATAACCTGATGATCTCCAGTTCCATTCACTTTCCTGCAAATTACAGCAATTACTTCTTGATCACTTGCTAAGGGTATCAGTCCATGGGACAGCCACAGGAAAGGAAAGCAGGATGCAGCCTCAGCTGTCTGGTCTGTCTCTTCCAGGTCACCCTGCACACAGGACTGGAAGTGCCAACAAACCTGGGGAGGCCAAAGCTGACAGGCAACTAGCCTGGCAGCTCCCGCTGTCCAGCTGGCCTGTGACTGGGGCCTCACCGGAAAGAGCTGCACATCCTCACAAAGTTCTGGTAATCCAAGGGAGCAGACAAGCAAGGAGCAAGTCCTAGGCACAGCTCAGCAGCCACTGAACATCAGGAGATGGTTTCTTAGGCTGGGTTGCAGGCCACGCCAGTGGAGGATACAGGTGTGCACTTCACCTTCTCCCATCCAAATGTTACAGAGCCTCACCACACGGGGCTTCCCCAAAGGAGCCAGGTCTTTGGGTCAAGTGTATGATTCCTGCTGTATGATTGCAAAGCTGATCTTTTGTTGGAGGAGACAGGAAGGCAGGCTTTGAGCTTGGCAACCTGAGAGGGAGCCAGGAGGGCTGCAACGTCACCCCATGCCCAAGTGTTATGCCTGCTGGCAGGTTCTCATCTCTGCTGAGAGATGCCATCCTTCAGCATTCTGGCCTTGGGGCCTTCAGTACATGACATGCCACTTGCAGACCTAATTCAGGAGTGATCAAAAGGGACATTAATCGTTACTGCTTAATTTTTGCTTCTCACCGAACTACCAAGAACCTTTTAAAGGGCTTCCTTAGGGTCTTTATTAATCAACCAGTAGTATGCTCTGTCTCTCTGTCCATCTGTCTGTCTCTCTCTGCCTCACTCTCTCTCACACACACACACACACACACACGCACACTCATGGGTTTGTGCAACAGTTGACTACATGTCATTCCCTGAGTTCTTAGTTCTTAGTCATAGATGGAAACATTGGAACTTTAATGCTTGTGACTTGTCTTCCCCTGGAGGTGACTTTTTCTGGAACCGGCTGCCCTAGAAGCTACCTGGAAATGTGTCCAAACTGCTCTTCTGATCCGGGCCACCCACACATTTAGAAGCACAGGAGCTGGAGACCCGGGAACGCCTCTCATATCAGTCCACCTTCTGTTTTGAGACCCCCCCATTCCTGTCAGCAAAGCATTATAGACGCAAATCCCTGAAGGCAAGGGGGTGGCTCTGCTGTGACAAGGTGGGCAGAACCTGTGAGGAGGACAGGAACTCGAGGGCAGCAGCCCTCACCTGGTCTCCTCTGGCCTGAGCCCAGGCACACTGTGTCCCATATGCCAGGAGATCCTGGGCTGAGTCCGCCTCCTCCTGGAAATGAGACCAGGAAGAAGTCCACGTTGTCCTCCCACTTCTAGGACCCAGCCTCTGTCTCCTCCTTTGTTCCCTGTGTTCTGCTCCTCCAGCATTACCTGGAGTCACCTTGCTGTCTCCTTTTTAAGATCTCTTTAATCAATCATTTGATTTTTACATTGAGGACTCTCTTGTCCACTTGCTGGGATGGGTTTTTGTAACTCGACCATACCCCAGCACCAACTGTGCTTCCTCAGCCGCTTCTGCGTGCAGATCCTGTGCCTGTTTCTGACGATCCACTACCAGGCTGTGCAGGGCCAACCATCCTACCTCAGAGCTCACTCACGGCCCACCATTTCCACAGATGTGCCCTGTTGGGCCAGCTCCTAGTGTCACCAGGAGCAGCATGGTGCTGCATCATGGCCTCCGTGCCAGGCCCCAGAGCCATCTGCTCTGTGGAATTCCAGGGCTTGACTCAGCATTCTTTCTTCCTGTCTGGTGGTTTCTGGCTCTGCTTATCCTGTCCCAGAGCCCTGTCCAGAGCTCTCTCAGTCACGTACAGAACCTGGCCTGCTATGTCCTCAGCTGCTCAGCCACCTCCCCCATCTACTCTCCTACAGCCTCAGCCATAGCCCCAGCTGCAGGGCCCCAGCTCCCCACTGGGCAGATGCCCAAAGGCTGAGGAACACAGAGAAGCCACAGCCTTCTTGGGCCAAGGAAGCCGCAGTAAGGTCCACAGGTCCAGATGCCTGTTGCTGTGGGAGCATCTTACTGTCTTGGAGAAGACAGGCCAATCCCTAAGCATGCAGGCAGTGCTGACAAGGATGGGGCACAGGCAGGCGAGACTGTGGAGTCAGGGGGAATCCCCACATCCCAGAGGGTTGCAAGGTCACCAAGAATCACCCACCTTGAAGCAGGAGCGGTTCAGAGACACCTGGGGGAGCCAGCAGCCAGATCAGAGGAGATGCAGAAATACAGACAGGAATGCCCACAATTTCAGGTGGCTTCTTTTTTTTTTTCAAGCAGTGCTGGAGATCAAACCCAAGGCCTCATACATTCTAGGCAAGCACTTACCACTGAGCCATACCCCAGCCCTCCAGGTAGCCTCTTTAAGAACAAAGTTGCCCAAAGTTCTGAGAGGAGCAGCCAGGATAGTGCTTTGAGGTAGAGGTCCTCCCACCCCCCATTTCTTACCTGCACCAGAGCCCAGAAGCAATATGGCTGAGGCCCAAAACAATTTGTTGAGCTGTCCATCCAAGCCACCCCAGACAGAGCACCTCTCAGGGCAAGCATGGGCCACAGGGAGAAGGGCAGGCCGGCCATACACTTGTGCTTTTGAGGGATCCAAAAAGTGAAGAAGCTTACCAACTCTTTAAGGTGGAAAGAGTAGAAGGGACAGACAGGTCATGGGATTCTCGTCACCCAAATTCCCTACCACTTTGCAATGTGGCCACGTGTTTGTACATAAATGAGATCAGGATGATGCTTTGGTTGGGCTGGTTCAGGAATACCTTGGTGTAAATCTGCCAAGCAATTTCTGTGAGACAGGAACTCAAAGTAGCTTAGGATGGGGAGTTCATTTTGTTCCACTTGACGCACTTGGTCAAAGTGTGCTCAAGTTCGTGTCTTTTAGGAGTATTCACAAGCAGCTTCCCTCTCTCAGAGCATCCAGCTCCTGCTCCAAGATGGGAGGGCAGTGCCCACAGCAGCCCTTTCCTTCACTTCTCTTTGGGATATAATGATCCCAGTTTTAGTGATCCCAGTTTTAGTTGCCTGGCCCAAGCACTGTGACCCAGGCTGATCGTCAGCCTCTATGTGCTCTGTAGCTGCAACAGCACCCTTACATGCCCTGTGGCCCCCAAGATTGGGAGGGCCATGCTTCCCAGAGCAAGCCTGTGTGACACTGTGGTACTCCCCAAGAGATGGAGGCAGTCTTGTCTCTGAGCCCTTTTTCTGCTCACAGTGCCTCTATCCTGCCAGAACACACTCAAGGCAGGATCAGATGCAGCATCAACGTGCACTCTCTGGGGACTCCTGCTTAACTCCAGTGAAAGGCTCAGTCTTCCTGTGAAGGCTTGTTTCAGTGCTAGTGGCATGTGGCTGCCCCACTCCCATGGCCACCTGCAGCCAGGAGGGAGGGGAACCCTTTGGGATCTCAACACAGGAATGCTGAAGAACACCATAACAAGACTGTGGTGCAGCCAACATCTCTCACCTCTGTGGACACTTTGGGGCAACCTCTGGTTAGTTGTGAGAACCACAAGTATCTAGAGAGGTTACCGATATCCCTGAGGGTTGTCCCCACTGAGGACCACACCTGGTCATGCTGTTGGTCTGCCATGCATCAATACTCAGAGTGATGGTGGCATCCACTTCTGTGTTACACTGAAACCCTGCATTACAAAGCTGCCAACTCTCATGTCAGTCCAAGACCAGGATTTTCCTCAGGCCTGCAGTGGGGCCTTCAGGTGGAGAAAGGGGTGAGCCACAAGCAGATGCCACACTGCTAGATCCCAAATCTCTGCTTCTGGAACATGCTTGGCACCACCTACCTTCCATAGAGAGGAAGAACTCCTTATTTGTGTTTTCCTGGCCACATTGCAGTAGAAGCAACAGGAATGTTTTAATGAGTTTGCAGCCTTCAGCAGGTGACAAAAAAACCAATCAGATATTTCTAGAAGATATTCAAAGTCTGTGCTGATCCTGGGAAATCTCAGGACATTTTTATTTTTGAAATGGGCCTGTAGCTGTTGTCATTGACCATCTTCCTCAGCAGCTCTTCCTTAAAAGAATCCAGGCAGCTTAGGAAATAGGCTGCAGAAAGATGCGGGTGGGCTTGGTGCAGAGTGCACCGACCAGACACCAAGTGCAGCCCTCAGATGCTCATTTCTCTTAACCTGGCTTTGACATTGGTTCACGGCGCGGGTGGGGGCAAATCTCTGAATCTTTCTGTGCCTCACTATCCCCACATACAAATGGGACTAGTCACAATAACCTACCTCCTCTTCCGTCTTGTGAGGATTATGGAATAGCACTTTTTAAAGAAAAACTCCTGCAGTCTCTCATCTCTTAAGTCTAAGCCAATGGCTCTCACATTCAATGTATCAAAGCTGTGTGGGAATTTTCCAATCCTCTGACCACAATGTCTTCCATCTAAGCCTCCTTTTGACCAGGACAAGTATTGATTACACAGCTATCTGGCTGGAGGGGGTAGAAGAGGCATTTAAAACAGGTATCATATGACCACAGACGGTAACATCCCAAGTGTTCCATTCCCATGGAAGTCTGGGTTAATGGCGCCTCATTCAAATATAGGGAAGAAACGCTGTTAGCAGTCTCACAGCTTCGAGCAGAAGCCTCCTCCAGCCAAGGAGACATTAACCTGGCATTCTGCCTCCTTTGTCTTAAGTCCTGGTCTCCAAGGGCTCCTTCACCCACACGTTCTCTGCAGTGAGCAGAGAGCTGGTGACTGCTGGGATTTCACTTTCCAAGCTATTAAGGGAGAAGTCTCTGCTTTTTCAATGAATGATACTGACTTCAGTTGGAAGGAGTTGGGCGTTCACTCCAAGGAAGTCTTGTCTGGAAGCAACGCTAGTCTCTCAAGGGGCACAGCTCGTGGTGGGCACAGCCTCTAACCTACTCCTGGGAAAGGCCCTGGGCTTGTGGGTCAGCCAAGTGGGCACTGGGTACCAGGCCAGGCCCCTGGGCAAGGCTTTGGGGCTGGAGAGGGGCTGCTGCTGGCTGTGGAAGCAGGACTTGCGGGTGCATGCTCTGTGAGACTGGCCTGGGACAGCCGTTCCAATCCCTCCCACCAGAGCCTGGACTTCCTGAGCCCCACAGGGTCTCAGCACTGGGAGGAAGGGGGAAGTGGGCAAAGCAGAAATGTAAATGCATGATGTAGAATTGCTGCCTTCGCACTAAGCTGTTGTATTAAGCATGAGAGGTATTTGTTTAACGTTGGCAAAGGAATTTAACAAGAAAAATGCTGTGTCCTTGTTTTGGCTATTGACAGACCTTCAATTTTCCTTTCTTTGCCCCCCTCCCCACCCTCCCCGTGACATCACTTTGTCCCTAGTGGTTGGTATTTGGTGGCAGATCTTGGTCCTCTGGCTGTTCATGTTCCATGGAAAACACGGAGGGGTGGGCAGTGGTAAGGAAAGTAATTTTTTCTAATTTTTGTATTGGTATCCACAAGCGTTTCTATTTTTTGAATTGCAAACACTGTGTTTTCTGGTCTTTGGGGGTTGGTTGCACTTTCTGTATTACTTTTTGAAAAACTTGAGTTTTATCACAGTCTTAAGCAGATTTGAAATAAATTCTTTTGACACTGCCAGCAACTGGAAGACAGGCGTGGTTTGTGATCACAGTCAGAGGCACCTTTTTGCTTCTGGAAGATGCTTGAAGAAGAGGGGGGCCTCTCACTCAGGAGGGTCACTAGGCAGGCGTTGTGCATAGTGAACAGTCTCTTTTTGCTTTGCGGGCCCAGGAAATCTCGTTGACGTATATGGCCTAAATTATAAGGCACCATCGCCAACAGCAAGGAGGTCAAGGAATTCATTTCTATATAAGGTAAAAAAGCTGGAGATATAGAACAATCAACATATGGTTAAAGTAAATACACAAATGAAAAATTTATCTGTGTTTCAAACAGAAACTGAGCAGTGAGAAAACATCTTAAGTTATAAGCATACAGGAGTCTCACCAGCCCTTCAGCCACATGGACTAAAACCAGATGTGTCTGACCTGGAAACTTCGTCCCTCATTGCCTTCTCACACCACAGTCCTCAGGAACAGCCAGCCAACATACCTGACAACCCCAAGACCATCTACCCATTGATCATAGGGTGGGCTTAGCTACAGAAGCAGCAGGTCAGGCCTCCAGGGAGCAGGCTGAGATTAGAGTGCAGGTGTTTCTTAGAGGTGCTCTTGGGATCAGCACTCATGAGAGTCAAGAGGAGGAGGGATGGGACAGAGGGAAACATGAAGACCCAATGAAGTCCTTGGCCAGCTGAGGTTTGGAGTTCCCCTGAACTGGGATGAAAGGACTGAACTTTGAGCCTTCCCATTGATCACTGATTACAGGCACCCAGGAAGGGGATGGAGTAATCCCTGAAGATGCTAACAGCCCAGTGCCTCCTCTTGTGACGCACTGCTCCTGCACTGACACAGTCTTCCCCATGCATCTGCCCTGTCACCCAGGATCAGGATGGCTGGGCAGCATATGCTGGATCCCCAGCTGCCTATGTCTGACATGTCTGCTCCCACTGTCCTGTTCACCGCTGGGCCCCAGTGGCCAGCACAGAGTAAACCAGCGAGTTAGTTCACCCTTCAAGATCCAGCCCAAGTTCCCTGTTGCCAGGAAACCACCCCAGATCTGCTCACCTGAGCTCAGTCGCTCTAAGGACCCTTTTGTATACAGCCCTAGAGGGGAGGGACCCTGCTTTTGTAAGAACTAGCATGACCACTGAACTGTAATTGGTGACAGGAAGGGCAGGGTGCAAAATGTTTGCCAAATGCCTGAGGCCTCATTCTCCTTTGTGCCTGAAGGGTAGATAAGTGTGGCATACAGAGAGGAAGGTAGAGCTCTTTCATGCAGGAAGTCTGCCATATCAAGATGATACAAGTGCGGTGTGGGGCAGCCAGGCTAGCAGCTGGTGACAAGCAGGTGCTGGGAACGCCAAACAGGTGGCATCATGGGTGAGGAGTTTGCTCTTTGCCCTTCAGCTTGATTCCATGACAAGCACTAGTCCAGTGAGGCAATGAGTGATGGGGGTGAGAGCTCCTGCGGTTATATAAAAGCACTTTGCTCCATTGGCTGCCCAAGGAGTTAGCCATGCAGCCATCTCTCAGCCCACTCACTGCATCCAAGAGCTACAGTTCTGGAAGCCTCATGTCCAGCCTTCTGCCTCCCCCTCCCTGGCCAGCCACCTCACCCATGCTGCATGGTCTGCAGAGCTGTGTGAACTCAGTGGTCCAATGTGTGAAGGGCCAGGAAACAATTACTGCTAAGGGCAGACGGCAACACACGAATGGTCAGAATGCATCTGCCCTGGGCACTGAGGCCCAGGCCCCTCCCTCTGTGCCCATGGCCAGACCTCAGAGGTGACCCCATCTTCCTTCTGATGACCTTTTAGCAATCACTTCTCTCAGCTGCTGACCTGGACGAAAACTCACAACAGAAAATAAGGAGCACTTGCTTAAGCTTGACCTTAAATCCTTAAAAGTACAGGGTTGCTGTGTGTTTATTATTTTTGTCTCTGAGCTCTAAGTGCTTCTAGAATACCCAGTGGTCAGAAAACTGTTTTTTAAATATTTACACAATAAAAAGTAGAAAGAAAAACAAACTCAGTAGTTTATAAATTGGAATTTTTCCAAAATGGACTGGGCTGGGGCTCCAGTCCAGTCTGGCCAAGTGCTCAGCTGTCCGAGCCATCACGGCTCGCTGGAGGGGTGAGGCAGGGCTAACAAAGATGGGGACCCCTCCAACCCCAGCCTCTCTGCTGGCAAGATGGGGCTCAGTTCTTTTATACCTCCTCTGATAGGTCCTTTCTAGTTCCTAAGACTTTTTCCTAGCATTTTCTGTTGTGTTTAAAATCGTCTACACTTTTTTTTTTGAGACAGGGTCTCGCTATGTCCAAGCTGGCTTTAAACCTGTTATGTAGCCCATGCTGGCCTCAAATTCATAGATTCTCCTGTCTCAGCCTCCTGAGGGCTGTGATTAAAAACATATACTACCACACACAGCTTATGCTTTTTAAAAATACTACTCTTATAAAGTGCCAAAGTACATTCCCCAGTGAACACTGACTTTTATAATAAGCCTGGAAATCAAAATCCTGATTTCGGTTTTGCTGGCACTATTCAATTTTGGGAGTTTCTCATTTGGCAATGTTTTCAGAGCTAACTAAAAGTCACACAACACAGTCCGTCATTTATAACTCCCTGGATTTTTTGACAAAAACTTGTTTGCTAGGCTGGGATCTGATACTCGTAGCAAAAAAATAAAAAAGTCAAGCTGGGCACTGTGGTATATGATCATCCCAGCTACTCAGAAGGCTGAGGCAGGAGGATTGCAAGTTTGAGCCTACCCTGGGCAATTTAGCAGATTGTTTCAAATTTTAAAAATAAATAAATAAAAGGACTGGGGATGTAGGTCAATGATAGATTAGCCCTATATACTATAAAAGATGTGTTTTATTGACACAGTTCAGAAACACATTTTATACAAATAGGCTGAAAATTAAAACTGCTTTTCCAAAAAACAAACTGTGTTCTTAGTTTTTTCATGATCCAATAACACTAAGTCATTAAAAATAGCAAAAGGCAATTTAATGCTAATTACTTACTAGCATTTCTATGACAGTAAAATTATGAAAAACGGTATTACAAGCAAATGCGCCTGGCCCCAGCACATGGGGAGCGGACGTGAGGCCCGCTCTCGTGGCCCAGCAGCACAGCTGTGCGACGCGTGTGTTGGAACCCAGAGAGGCTTCTGCTCAGTCTTCCGCAGATGAAAAGGCATGTGACACACAAGAACCAGGAAGGCTGGCCCGGTCCGGTGTTGCCATCACTCGTTCCCACTCCTCTTTTACCGACAAAGTACTTCATTTAGCCACTCTGGAAGAATTTATTTTCTTGATATCAACTGGGCTCAGAATCAATGTCCCATTTTTGAATTTTCCAACCTGTCCAACGCGTCCACTTGACAAAATACTGGGAGCAGACCTCTTCTTTTTAGATTTCCTACATCCAGGGTGAGAGAAAGGAACCATGCAGTTAGGCAAAGGAAAAAGCACTGCAGGCCACTGCAGGGTGCCTGCAGACTCCTGACCCTTTCCACACAGAGCCGGCCACACCACAGGCCCGCTGGCCTTCCTGCCTCAGGCTCTTTGCCAGGAAGGAATGCTCTTTCCAGCTGTCCCTTCTCTCTATGCAGTTCTCAAACTGGATGTCACCTCTCTCTAGTGATTCCTAGCTCGCCAGTGGTGATCTCTCACAAGACTCTATTCCGGCCTCTTCACAGGACTTGCTAGTAGTACCTGAGGTGACCCTGCTTGTCTGTGCCAACACCTATGTAACACCACCCATGTGCCAAGCACACCGCAGGCACTTAACAGACAGACACCTGCCACTGTGGCCAGGACAAACGATCAATTTCCAGCAAGGACAAGTGCACAAGGGGTCCAAGGAAGGAGCTAAAATATGGAGTCCATTCTAAAGCAGGAACTGGAAGAGAGGAGGAGGCACCTGAACAGAAGCTAAGAAACAGGCAAAAGGCAACAGTGAGTGCTCCTTACTAAACGTCAAGATGCTTAGCTGTTCATGGAACAGCAAAGATAGGCAACAATGACCAGCTGTGTGGCACATAAGAGACACCACTAGTCACCTGAGGCATCTGATCTTTGAAACAGGAGACTGCAGAAGGGTACAAGTTCAGTTCTGAGGCTGTCTGGTTTTTGGAAATTTACCGAGAGCTACCTTCCCTCTACAGGCTTGATCAGGACAGCTGAGGCAGAGAAGCGCACTAGCGAGCTGGAACACCACACATGTGGGGCACCATGTCAGAACCAAGAGGCTCACCCAGGCGGTCAGCCCAGCACCTGCAGACATCACTCACCTATCTTCCTGTCCTCTCCTTTTCTTTTTCTTGAAAATATCTGCATCCTGGGCCTGATTTCAGAATTTAAAATAATATATGTGTCAGTGATGAATAATGATTCAAAGAAGGGCAAGAGGTTGGCAACCAAAGCCACCAACATGCCACTTATTTTTAGTGTAGGTGCTGCCAAAGTGATCACATATCCCACTTATTTTAACAATTTTTTCAAATGGGCATATTAAACACACAGTCTCAAAGTCTCACCTCGAAACCCTTTCAAGAATGCAAAAGGCCTATTCCGGGTAAGACTGACAGTCTCGTTATGCGATGCCGCTGACGTGAAATGAAGGGAATTTACCACACAGCTCTGTGTGCTGACCACTTTGTAGGCAGTGGCCTCCAGCACGTCGCTATGGCTGGCTGCATCCATCTCCCTGTTCTACTAAGCAGAGTAAAGAACAGACTACAATGCATTATACCTACCGCTCTCTTCTCTTCTTCCTTTGCTGCCTTTTTTTCTTTGATTTGCTCCTGCAAAACCTTGTAATTCACATAACTATTTTTGGGAGGCTAAAACGAAGAAATAAGGACATACATCATCAGATTTTGTTCCGCAAAAATGTCCCCATGTCCCCTGTGCTGCCCCGGACCCCCCTTTCTGCACCCGTCTGCCAATGAAGGTGCTCCTCACCTTGGCGCCCAGCATGATGGCGCGTTCCCGCTCCAGGACTCTTTCCTTTCCTTTCCCATAGCCCGTGATCCCAAACCGGTGCACTTCCAACCGAGCCTGAGAATACCAGACAGAGTCCACACCCAGTGCATCCCAGTGATGCCACAGAAGAGGCACATCCCCGATGATGCAGTCCAGACACACAGTGCCATCCCGAAGCAAGGATAATGTATCTGCTGGGGTGTGAAGGAGCGCTGTGGAGGCTCTCCTTCGACATCACCGTTCCCTCACCACATCCTCCTTTCTTGACAACCATAGCCAAAAATTATCTCTGCAGATTGGAGACAGAGCTGGGATGCAACACAGAGCTCTGCAGTATCTTAGGATGCTCCGTCCAACAAGCCATCACCCAGAAAGGCAAAGGTTGCAGCTCAACAGTACCTTGTAGACACACCCACCTACGCGTCAACCCACAAGTCATGGCAGCTCACATGCAGACCCGTGTCTTCAGAAGACCAAAACCTATACTCTTAGTGGTTGAATTACTGTCTCCTGTTCTTTTTTTTAAATTTACTTTTAAAACCTGCTACAAATGCACGAGACATCCCTGCCTTTTTAACTTACCATCTTATCACTGCTTCTGTAGCTGTAAAAGTGCCACGTACTGGATAAGTGAGATAGTCAATCAAGTGAATGTGGTGAGATGTCACTTAGCCATTTCTCTAGCCATTAGATATGTAAAATGTTTGAGATTTTTTGTACTATAAGTAAATCTTCTAATGTATTATAAACTCTACAAACGTAATTTAGCATAAATACATTTTTAAATCATAAATAACAATCTCAAAATACGTACCTTTTCTAGGTTAAATTCTTGAGCATCTGCATTTTTCTCATTGATACTAGTTTTAGTCTGCAACGAAAAAAATTCTCATTAAAATCATCTGTTAACATATCATTACAGAGTGATCAACAGAATAACATGTTTTTCAAAAGCCTCACACACATTACACTGGCTACTATGAAAAAAAAAGGAAATAACATGTGCTGGCCAGAGTGCAGAAAAACTGGAGCCTTTGTGCTGTACTGGAAGGTAAAATGGTACAGCTGCTGTGGAAACCCTACAGCGGTTTCTCAAAAATTGGAAACAAAATTACCATACGGTTGAGCAATTCTGCTTCTGGGTATACACAGCTGAAGAGAGGGTTTTGAAGAGATTTGTACACCTATGTTCAAGGCAGCATGTTTTAATAGCCAATTGTGGAGCAACCCAAGTATCTACCAGCAAGTACGTGGGCAAACACCATGGAGGGTCCGTAGAAAGAGGTGTCATTTAGCCTTTAAAGAAAGGAAATTCTGAGCCAGGCATGGTGGCACATGCCTATAACCCCAGCACTCTGGAAGGCTGAGGCAGGCGGATCACAAGTTCCAGCCCACCCTGGGCAACAAAGTGACTTAGTGAGGTCCTGTCTCAAAACTTAAAAAGAGGCTGGGGATGTAGTTCAGTGCAAAGGCCCTGGATTGAATCCCCAGTATGCAAAAAAGAAAAAAGAAAAAAGAAAATTTTCAGCTAGAAGACCACTCAGGACAGCAACTGCTAAAAATGCAAAACCCAGGTTCTATCTGTAGCAAAAAAATAAAGCAACAAGAAAAGGAAATTTCTGACATATACTGTGATATCAACAGACCTTAAAGGCCTTATGCTATGTGAAGCCAATCACAAAAGGGCAAATACTGTTACAATTCCACTTACACAAGCTATCTACTGTAGGCATATTCACAGAGACACAAAGTAACACAGAGGCTGTCAGAGGCTAGGAAGGAAACAGGGAGTTACTGTTTAATGGGGATCGAGTTTCAGTTTTGCAAGAGGAAGTGTTCTAGAGACAGATGGTGGTGATGATTAGATGTTGGTCAGGTATGTAATACCACTGAACTGTAATGCTTAAAAATGGTTAAGATGGTAAATTTTATGTTGTGTGTATTTTACCACAATAAAAAAATATGGAAAAAAAGAACAAGCTTTGAAACTAGCCCAGACATCTAAATATCAAGTGATTATATAAACATGTTGCTCAAAATCCTAATTAACAGTGAAGGAAAATGCAGAAAATATTTTTTAAGGTAAGAAAGGAATGACAAAACTAAGAAAAAACAGCACAAGTAGGTGAGAGAGAACATTTGCCTCTCAAGAATCAGACAGAAAATTTTGCCTGGTGAGGGATTTAAAAAAGGACCCCTGTCAGCAGAGTTTAGGAGCCAATAGCGCTCCATTTAGTCATTCTTTTCTTCCCTCCCATCCACCAGGATGATGGCTCTCTTGAGTTGAACATTCTTTCTGAAACAGACTTCCAGAAAGGGAAGCCCAAGTGAGTGTAAGAGGAAACCAAAGACTGAGACACTCAGGAGACAAGGATGCCCAGATGCTTCCTGCTGGTGCAATGCTCCTGAATTAAACTGCAAAGCAGACTTTCCCATCTTTTTCATCTCATGGCACACCCAGAAAATACCAGTATTTGTAGGGTACTCTGGGGTAACAGGAGATGGCCAGCTTGAAGGCTCTGGCTGTCCCAGGAGCTGTTTCTTGGCCCACATGTAACAGATCTCAGTGCCCCAGTATTTGGAGCAGAACAGCTGGGAAGTTGACCTGGAATCCTAAAATAAAGGCCAACATGATTAGATTGTTCTAATTATCTTTGAGGAAGACATGTTAGTGAGCTTGACATGAAGTGCTACCTTGCATTCTAGAAGAAGGGGGTTGGAGACTTAGCTCAGTAGTACAGCACTTGCTTAGCAAGCATGAGGACCCGAGTTCAATCCCCGGCACCTCCCCAAAAATAAAAATAAATAAATAAAATAACAGGAATATGGCAAAACACTGGGTACTAATATGCACTTATACATTCACAGAGAACATTGCAAGCCAAACTACCTTTGTAGGGGGTGGAACTATGGCCTCCAAAAGATATGGCCATGTCCTAAGCTCTAAAACTTATGAAGGTGACCTTATTTGAAAAAAAGATCTCTAAAGTGTATGTGCATTAAGGATCTCTATCTGATATCATACCGGATTTAGAGTGAGCCCTAAACCCAATGACAAGTGTCTTTATCAGAAAGAGGCAGAGGGAAATAATGAGACTTAGACCTATAGGGATGAACACCACATAATGGTAAGGCAGAGACGGTAGTTGTAGCTGTTAAGCCAAGGGATGCCTGTAATTAGCTCAAAGAGGTAAGGAAGGATTCTCTCCTAGAGCCCTCAGAGAGAGCACAACTCTAACCAACACCCTGACTTTGGACTTCTGGCTCTAGAACTGCAAGGCAATAAATCTCTGTTGTTTTAACTCACCAAGTTTGTGGTAATTTGTTATAGCAGCCTTGGAAACTACAGCGGTACCATGATCTGTGAACTTACAGTTGTATTTGTCACCTGATGTGGAGTTTGTGAACGAAGCAAAATTTTGTCAATTTTTTTTGTTGTTTGGGTTTTTTGGGGGGTAGTGAGGATGGAATTCAGGGCCTTGTGCTTGCTAGGCAAGTGCTCTACCACTGAGCTACATCCCCAACCCCATGAACACTTATGTTTGAGAAGCAAATTGCTTGTGAACAGATGTGTTTGTGAACTGAGGTATTACTGTAATAGAACCCTCATTTCCTTTTTTTTACAGACCAAAGTTTACAAAATCTAGAGAAATGCTAAAGAAATGAGATATTTAGATTTTGGCAATGAATGGGACAAAACCATCAGGATATCCTTGTGAGGGAAAAACAGTTTGGAGGAGTAACCACACTTCCTGAACTGAATGTGGACTGAACTTTGGGTCAGATTTACACCTTCAGTCTGAAACAGACTTCTGATCAGGAAAACCATATTGCTTTTTTATCAGAATCTAAAATTACTTCGGAGAGAATACTACTGTACATTTTGTTCACTGCTATATCCCAGTGCCTAGAAAAATGGCCAGCACATAGTAAGAATGTCTTTCTTCATGGACAAACAAAGACAAGACTCAGGAATGGGAAAGCGTGGCAGAGCAAGCCTGGGTTTATCAAACCATGAAACTCCCAAGAGTCCTGTTTCCATGATCTGCCGATCACTGGTTCCT
The DNA here is from genome assembly GCA_004026905.1 of Hystrix cristata. NCBI lineage: Eukaryota > Metazoa > Chordata > Mammalia > Rodentia > Hystricidae > Hystrix > Hystrix cristata. The sequence goes on from PVJO010001606.1 coordinate 25,139, forward strand.
GAAGCAGAGTATTCTGCTGATCAGCATTTCTACACTCGAGGTCTTAAGCCACTGCTATACCAAATCTACCTGGTATTTACACTAACAATGAGATTTACGATGAACACCTGCTTTTCTCTGGAGGGCTAGAGCTTGATAGCTAATGTCAGTCTATCTGCCTACGTGGGTGATAAGAACTATGTGCTGAGTCCTGTGAGGTATTTAGCAAATCCTGAGATGCCCCAATGCAATCTACAGAGGCAGTCATCCAATATCATATCAAGGGTCTCAACAATTACATATAAACCAACGAATGCATTACCTTTGTGCACTCGTCTTGATCTGGCTTCAGTTTTCTTTTTTTATTTCTGCTGTGAAATTCTACCACTTCTACTTGCTCCCTGTTGTTCTGCAGGGGACAGAGTAACTCTGAAGCAGCAGGGACTTTTGCTCCTGAAGGGAGATTGTGGGAGGTGACCACAGGAGCACAGTTCAGCTCTTCCCTGAGCTCCCTGAAAAAGCTGGACGCATTCTTCTTCTGGCCTCTTGTGAGAGAACCAGGCCGGGGAGCTGGCTCTGCTCCCACAGCCACCGCAGCCTCATCTCTCTTTCTATTTTCTCTCTTCTTTTTGATTCTGTTCTGTTCTGTTTCATCTTCTTCCTCTCCTGTTTGTTCATAAAGAAAGGAAAAAGCCAAATATTTTCTTTTAGCTAACACCAGTATCAAATCTTATGAATGCGTTGTGTATATACCATAGCTATAAACACTCAGAAATACAAAGAAATAAACTATGTACTTGTTTTTCTTCAAGTAAGGTATAGTTCGACAATTTATAGAATTCGAATGCAACCACCTTTTTTCCTAGGTAACGTTTATGTCTTTGACCTTTCTTTATTAGCACAATTTACTCTAGTCCTCACCTTGGTCTTTCCTCAAAGTTTCATCGTGGAAATAGTCCCAGGCTGGGGATTTAGCTCAGTGGTTAGAGTGATTGCCTTGCAAGCACAAGGCCCTGAGTTCAATCCCCAACAACAAAAAAAAGTCCCCCAAGATTGAGAATCTCAATTGGCTCATTCTTTGGACTAAAAACAAGTGCCACTGAAGCCAGTGTCTCCTTTCAACACTTCCTAAGGCAACGGGTATGTGTAATGGTCTTCCTATTTTCCTTCAGTTATGAATTAAGAACATAAGATGACTGGCTTATTACAAATACCTTTATTTTCCTACTAAATATCCACATCCACTCTTTTGTTTCATTTACTCAAACTCTGATCAATTACTGGAAAGCTCTGACCAAAATTCTAGGCTTCAGGGGCCAGGGATTTAGCTCAGCAGTAGACACAAGGCTCTGAGTTTGATTCCCAGCAGCGCCCCCCCACCAAATATTCTAGGCTTCATTATTCACCTACGTAAAAACACAAGAGCGCTCTAAACATCAGTCTACTACACAATAAACACTTATTAAAAGCCAACGAAGCTTTGGCACTAGAAATATTAAAATGAGTAGACTCAGTCAAGGCCTTCAGAGCTCTTAGCAAGATTTCCAGCCTCTTGGACATAAACTGTTATGTAGGACTCCGCAGAACAGTCTCTAGATTTTAAATTCCTCAATGTCAGAGGCTTGATGAAGTCTTTTCTGTTTTCCAATATTTCCGAGGGCACTGACAGCTCTGTCACAGGGCAGGTCAATACAGCACAGGGTAGACTGTGAGGGTTGCAACCTAAGCTTTCCAAGTTAACTTCAGCAACCTTTTTAAAACTCTAGTGCTCATTTCCACATGTGCAATAATGGGATTAATGATGGTATCTATAGGAACAATCAGAAGGTTGTTCTGAGAATCTGAGAATCACGGGGTGAATACAGGTATACTGTAAGGTCTTTCTCCTTTAAACTGTTATTTTTACTGTATAGGAGACTTAAAATTTCGAGCAACCGCTCCAAAATAAAAACGAAGTAGTTTGTACATTATCACCTGTAAATCTAAGAAGCATGTTTGGTCTACAAGACATGAACGTCCATGTCAGCTTTTCAGAGTGTGAAAAACCGTCCTGATAAGGGCCAATCTTCAATAATAAGGTTTTTAATCTTCATTTTCCCCTAGTAGGATAAGCGAAGGAGACTGAAAGGTCGGCCAACTTGGCGGGGGTGGGGTGACGTGGCGAGACCAGTGGACTGGCCAAGGGCCCGGGAGCCCAGGCGGCCAGGTGACCGCAGACACCTCGCGGACAGGGCCGTGTCGGCCGGGCGCGGAAAGCGAGTTTCCTGCGCCCGCGCTTCTCTGCGCTTTTCGAGCAGCTCCCCAGCGGGCCCTGCATCTGGGCCAGGACACAGGCGCTCACTCACCCACGTCATACAGAGTCTGCAAAACGGCGTCCAAGAGCTTCTCAGTGCCCTCATACGCCGCAAAACCTGGCCCTGTCCTCTTCTCCGGCGCCATAGGGTGAACACCGACCCCCCAGCTCCGGCCCACGTCTAGGCGCTTCCGTTTCCGGCTCCGCCTATGCGCCGCAGGGCCCCGCGCGGCTTCCGTCCTGGTTAAAATGGCGGCGCCCGGGATCCTGAGCGGCGGCTGTGGAGGCTGCCGCCGCCCTGGGCGAGGTCGGGCCGCCCCGCGAGGAAGAACCGCCCCCAGTGGCTGCCCGGCCGCCGCGTAGCAGACGATCCCAGCCCCTCCCCCCGGGACGGCAGCACCATGGACTCTCCGCGCTCCGCTAACTCCCACTTCTCCGCCAGTGCTACCAGTCCCGGCGCTGTCGTGCTCCTCTACGCGGTAGGCTCCCGGGAGATCGAGGCCCGGGGCGGAGCCATGGGAAGGGACCCCTCTCCGTCCCAGGCTCTCCCGGCTCCTGCCCCCGGCCCGGAAGAGTGGTCCCAGGACTCCTCCGTCGAGGGGTTAGGTGCTTGGTTTGGTTTCCACGGCAACAGTGTGCTGCTTAGCTCCTCTGTAAACGCGCGTGGCTTTTGCAAGTTTCTTCCGGCGGTAGTTTTTCGGTTTCTTGCCGCTCGTCTTTTCTCTTTCTCCCCATCAGACTCTCAGCCCCTAGACACATGCATGCAAGATGAGAATTGGAGGCTCCGGTATCTAGCGAAGGCGTGCCTGCCACGCCGAGAAACTGTGGGTCTCACCCAACCCGTTGGCCCGCGGCTTCATATCCTCTTTGGCTGCTGTGATATTCCTGGGAGGAAAGTATTCAGTTTATAAGTAGTGGTAGAGTTTTTGAGCCTTTAGGAACGATTTAGAACTTCTGAAAGCCTTTATTGCCTGTTTTGCCCACTGTTCATCATTGCACTTTTTTTCACAAGTCATTTTGAAGGACAGACAACCGATGCCAATTCTACCTCCCTCTAACTTGCCTTCTCACCCCCAAACCCTCTTCCTTTTCTGGTTTTAACGGCTCCTTCCCCCACACAAGAGAACGTTGATCACTCACAGTTTTCGTGAAGAAATTGCAAGGTGAAGGTTTGTATCTCTTGGAATTGCACAGTCCTGTAGCAGTGAATCAGGTTTTTTTTAATTGTTTTTAACTACTAGATTGATTTTTATCTACTTAAGGAAGAAATATAAGAATTCATTTTAAAGGTATGTTTCCACATCCTGGCAGTTAGCATCTTCAAAACCTTACTCTCTCCTCATCAATCTGGTCACCCCACAGTTCTTTGGTGGGAAGGTCTTACCTTCGTTTCTAACTCTGCTACTCCAAAGCAGGCATGGGAGGAAGGAGGCTGTACAGATTCCATTCAGTTGCTTTTGTGGTCCTAAACAAAGGAGCTGATTTTTTAATTTCTCCTTCAATGATTCTTGAATGGTAAGACTTTTGTCCACTTTTTCATGTGAAAGTCTAAGGCAGTGGCATGGGAGCCCACTCCTTTCCAGTAGTTCCTACTACTCTTTGTGATTACATAACCTGAATGTTTTCCTTACCACTTCAAGCTGCCTGAACATCCTCAGCCACACTATTATTGTGCAATATTTTCTGTGTAATCTGAAAGTACCACTTTAGAGATATTTACGATATCACCGATTGCAGCAAATATTAGGAGTGCCTACAGTCTCCTAGTTATTAGTCTCAATGTCAAAGGTACATATAGGAGTTACAGATCCACCCCTTACCTTTAAGGACACAGAGTCATAAAAATAAACAGATAATTACAAGTGGGAGAAGGGCAATGACTGAAGCATGCATAGCATGTTGTGGGAGTACAGAGAAGGGGTACTTGGTTTGTTTGGGTCAAAGAAGAGTTCTAAGAGAAGGTGCTACCTGAGCTGAGTTTTTGAAGTGTGAATGGTAGATGAGGGAAGGAAAGACTCTTCTAGGGACTGATGTAAGGAAAGCACTTGCATGTGTGCAGGAACTGGTTAACTAAGGGGACATGAGAAGCAAAACTAAGAAAGTAGGCAAAGGATAGTTCCTAAAGGAGTTTTATGTATCACTGTTGCATACCCTTAAGGATAAAATTTTAGCTTTATAGGAAACCATGCATACTTAAAAGTCTGAGACTGCTAGATGTCTATCATGATTATCTGTGTAGGTAACCTCTTTTAGGAGTGAGTAGAGACTATTGAAAGACAATCAAGGTAGGGAAGAAATCTGATGGATGAGCATGAAGATCAAGTAGGACAAACCAAGATGTATCATGTACAGGTACAAAATAACCATGTTGATTATGAACATTATGTATACAATGTACCAATACATGTTCTTGGCAAAAATAATAAAAAATTTAAAAAAAGATCAAGTAGGACACTTGCAGTAGTCCAGAAAAGTGACAGAAGGCTAAAGTAAGGCTGTGGCAGTGAGGCTGGGAAAAAGGGAGGTCAGAGAATATTTTTTGTGATACTTAGGACAGTAAATCATCAGCCCTTGGAACTAGTTGGATGTAGTAGCTGAGGAAAGTTTTCTGAAGTTGACTGTTGGGTTTCTCTGATTTGGCATCTGAGCAGATGATGCCTCCTAATGGAAAGAGAAGAAAGAGGAGAGAAGCAGGTTTAGTTAGGTAATATAACAATATCTGGGATGTGTTCAGGTTGAGATGTGAGATTTTTAACTTGTGGGTTAGCATGTAATGGACTAGTTACAAGTGTTTGGGAGACATCCAGGTAGAGTTGGAAATATGGCACTAGACCAAAAGAGGAAGGTATGCCTGAATAGATTTGGTAGGCATCAGCGAGTAGGTTGGATCTGAAGCCATAGATATGTGCCACAGAGCTATCGAGGGGGAGGATCAGAGGGAGAGGTGAATCGAAGGACTTGGAGTCCAAATTGAAATTTGGATATACAGGTAGCTGGGGATCTGAGAAGAAACTCAGATACTAGGTCCCACCTACTCTGTATTTTTATTAGCAATGTGACACAAGTACAATCTCAGGAAAACATGTAGGTTGATCATAAATTTCTGAGTAAGTATGCTAAGCTATCTGTAGGTATCAGTAAATTCAAAACACAACATGTAACCTCCTAGTTAATAAGAAACATATAGCATCTAGTAAATGAGGAACCTGTTTTCAACACGGACTGCAAAAATCAAATAACTCCTGGAACAATACACGGAAGAGTCCTTGTGTGCAGGACATCTTCTTCTCAGTTGATCCAGTTTGCCGAGTCACCCAGGTGTATGCTTCCTGGAGTCATGGCTCTGTGCAGCGTGATCTCCCACAGATATTCTTGAAATGTTCCAGTGAGACATGGGATGAAAAGAAGCCCTGGTCCAGTAACCGAGATTCTGGACCCCTATTATAGTCAAAATAAAAGTCTGGTACCTTACAGTGCCCTATGAGACTGTGCAGGATCTGGCAGTTGCTGCTACTCTGACTGTGCTCATTTTGCCACCAAGCTTCTGCCAGCCTGGCCTTCTACTTCTCAGAGTAAGCGTGCTCTCTCCTCAGAGCGCTTATTATGCCCTGTGTGGCATGGTGTGTTTTCGCAGAATATTGCATTGCTGGCTCTGTTACTGATATCGTAATTCACATATCATCTCCTCAGCAGCCATTACATGTCTTCTCCTTCAGCAGCCATTCAGTCTAAAATAGCTCCAGTCATATCCCCATTAGGTACCCCATTTTGTTTTCATTACTTTTCCAGTGGTGTGCTACATCAGTCTTGTACTGCCTTGCTGGAGCTGATTATTATTAAATATTCATAAAGTTTGCAAGCACATTGTTAAAATACAACCATTATTAAAAATCAAAGTTTAAGCTGGTATTGTGGTACATGCCTGTAATTCCAGTACTTTGGGAGGCTGAGGCAGGATGATCACAAGTTCGAGCCTGGGGTTAATTCACCTGTATTGCCCCCTCAATCAAAGATTAAGGTATATAAATTTACAGTTGAGTGGACTGGGGATTTAGCTCAGTGGTTAGAGTGCTTGTCTTGCAAGCACAAGGCCCTGAGTTCGATCCCCAGCACCAAAAAAAAAAAAAAAAAAATTACAGTTGGGTTGTATTAAAAACAAAGATAGTAAGAACCTAAAACTTACATTTCCTAATTATTTTGTTAAATTTTACCATTATGTCTGCCCTCTGAGGTAGTGTATCATACTAGAAGATGGAGCTCCTGTATAACCTTGTGCAGTGGTACTGTTGTCCTAACTCTATTGGTGAGGTCGTACTGTAGATTTACATTGCCATGTGGGAGTACATACTCCACAGAAACTGGCACATGCTGTAAAGCAGGGCTTTGCTGTGGCACCTCTGAAGGGTTGAACACTGATCAGCACTCTATTGGTGGTGTCACTAAACCAACTGACCTTGTTTCTGTGTTGTCTGCTCTTGTCTGCCCTGAGGGAGTGTAGCTCTCAGTGCAGTGCCTGCCTGCCTTGTGTGTGCTGCGTGCTAAGTGTCTTATTACTTTTTTGTTGCTGGGACCCAGAGCTTAAGGGAGGAGAGGTTTATTTTGCTTCACATTTTTAGGCCGTAGCCCACTGGCTCCAGGGCAGGGAGGGAGGGCAGAGAGACATAACAGAGGAGAGGTGCTCATGGGATATCAAACAGGAAGCAGAGAGAGTGAAGGGAGAAGCTGGGGTTTTGTAGGCCATGCTCACCAGGGATCCACCTTTTCTGACAGGACCCCATCTCTTAACAGCAAGTCAGCTATAAGTCCCCATAGTCCAGTCACCTTCCAAAAGCCCCACCAGTGAGTGCATGAGGCTCTTGGGGGATATCTAGATCTAAACCATAACTCTCAGCATATAGACCATTGCCTGGTCCACTGCATTTTTACAGTGACTCTGGATGAGAATGGATCAGGGCAGTTTAGAGAGAGGCTCAAGGAGGGACTTGTCTGGCCATCAGTGGGAGGGGGCCTGCTGTGCAAATTGAGGTGCAGAGAGATATTTCAGCTAACTATGTCTTTCTACTGGGGCTGTCCTTTGTGTTGTGTTCCTGGGTGAGTCACCATGCAAGGGTATGTGCTTCATGACAGCAAGTACTTCTCTAGCATGTATGGGGAAGGCCAGTTAATAAGCAGTGAACCCAGCACTATCTGCAGTAGGGATCACTTGAAGTACTTCAAGAACGTTCTGAAGTACTTCAGACACTGCTCACAGACCTAATTTACTAAGAATCTCTAGAGATGGGATATAGGCATTGGTATTTTTAAAGAGAACCCTGGTTAATTTTAATGTGCAGCCTGGATTGGACATTGGGTTAGAGCCACATTGGGAAAGTTTTGTGTTTTATCCTGTGAATATTGGAGAGCCATCATCAGCAGGATTCAAAAAGTAGCTTCATTCAGTAATTGATTTTCTTCATTCTACAATGACTGAACTTCTACTGGAAACAATAGGTGCAAAAATATATAAGACATATTACCTACCTGGATAAGAAGTTCACAGTCTTGTACAGGAGGCACCAAATACAAATTTAATGGGGTGCTTTAGATACTGTCTTGAAATCCAATTATAGAGTTGGGAATTTAGGTCAATGGTAGAGCACTTGCCCAGCAAGCGCAAGGCCCTGAGTTTGATCCTCAGTACCCCACTCCCCAAAACTCCAATTACTGAGAGTTCACTTAAGACTTAGAGGAGGGGATAACCAGTCTAGGTAAGGAGGAGAGCAAGGGAATGGTACACAGAGGAGGGAACACAGGTGACGAGTGATGGCTGAGCGTTTTCTGGGTGAATGGTGGAGAAAGATAATATTGTCAATGCTCTCTCTCATAGCTGGTACCACCATGCACTGGTAATTTATAAAAGAGATTGTCTGTCTTGATCGCCACTATACCCTCAACACGGAGTGCAGTGCCACACATACAATAGTGTTCAAATGAATGAATGCTCTTCTCAGAGGGAGCAGCTTGAATAGAGATCTGGGAGTTCAGAAATGGCGTAACTTGTTTAGGGAGCTGCAGGTGTTTGCATGCGAGATGTAGGAGGAGAGTCTGGTAGTGAGAGATCAGAAAAGGCCTGGAGTTGTAGGTGAGAGGTGTGAACTTGACTTTGCAGGTATGTGGGTAACAGAGAACATTGGAAGGATTGCTGATGATCATCATGTCTGGCAAGCTTTCTCAAAATACATCTGCTACTCTCCCTCATAGGTTCTTGCTTGTCCTGGGGACTCTTCCCTGTATGTATTCCGTGCTGAGTCTGATCCCTTTCTCCCTCCACTCTCAGGATCACTAAATGGGACGTTTCTAAGATTTCTTTTAGCTTTCAAATCTTATAGTATTTGTTGAGTCAAAATCTGAGATGGTATAATTATATATGGTATTACTTTATTAATGAAACTCATGAAATTTGGGAAGATTCTCTGGCCTTATGAGAAAGAGTATGTGATAAGTTACAGTCACTGCAGTTTTACACCAGAATTGCAGCAACATGGTCAGATGTTGGAAAGGTAAAGAAGAAACAGACTGTCTCTTGAAGATAATTGCTTTTTTGTATGTGTAGTATTGGGGCTTGAACCTATGGGCTTTGCACTGAGCAACATCCTCACCCATGCTTATGTTTTATTTTGATCCTGGGCCTTGCTGAATGGCCCTGGCTGGGCTCAAACTTGGGATCCTCCTACCCTAGCCTCCCAGAGTGCTGGGATTATAGGCATGTGCCACCACACCAGGTTCAATAATTGCACTTTAGTATAGAGAGACAGACTTGCAGACAATGACTGTAAGTGGGATACACAGTGTAACAGATGTAGGTGGGAGGTAGAGAAGTCTGAAGGAGGAGAGGGTAATTCCTATGGAGCTCAGGAGAACCTTCACAGAAGAGTGCTTCCTAAGCAGGGACACAGGGATGGGGAGTTCCAGGCAGATGTGGAAAAGCTCAGGGGGAATGCCAGCAAGGAGGCATACTAGGGCAGTGCCACACACTTGCCCACCTGTCAGGCAAGTACAGCCATGGCGGCATTACCTGACACCATAGGTGGCCTGAATCTTATTCTGAAGGAAGTAGGAGTTGTTCAAGTATTTTAAGGAAGGAATAATTTGATCAAGATTATGATTTGAAAAAATCAGAATGGCAGTATGCAGGATTGATTCAAAGGGGACAGACGGGTAGGTGAGGAGACCAGCAGGGCGGCTGTTGTGGTAAAGAGCACTGACTGGGGGCCAGGCCTAGTGCACGCCTGTAATTTCAGCACCGAGAGGCTGAGGCAAGAGAATCACTGTAGACTTCTCAGAGGAGCTGATGTGGGAGCACCTTCTTGAGTAATTTTCCCTTTCATTTGTATCATATGGGCTTATTTTATTTGATGTGATAAGGTGTATCTAATTTGTAGGGGGTTTTTTGTTTTGTTTTGTTTTGTTTGTTTTTTGGTGCTGGGGATCAAACTCAGGACCTTGTGCTTAAAAAGCAAGCACTCTAACCGCTGAGCTAAATCCCCAGCTAATTTGTGTTTTGACTTAATTTTTAAAGCTAAGTAGAGGTAGACAAAACAAGTTTGTCAGTGAGGTAGATGAAACCTTTTAAAATTGATCAGATTACTCTAGAACTTAATGTAGTCTCTGCTGTTTTTCTAAATTTTTACAAAGATAGCTATCAGAAATGTGGTAATTCAGCATTACTATATCGATCCTAATAATCGTTAGATTTCTTTTTCTTGGTATGTGAAAATCTAACATCGGAATACTCAGCTCTTATTCAGATGATATGGAACAGTGGTGATGAACCTATGGCACACATGTTGTCATGTTTTTCTTTTAAGACAAAAGATGTTAATATATGAGTTGTTTTTTCTAAGTTAAACCTCAGTATTCATGTTTGGGTTACAGTTTGGACACTCAGTCTCTAAAGGGTTTGTCATCACTGCTGTAGAATAAAAGTTTTGGCAGTGGTGTAACCTTACAAATGTGGTCCTCAATCTACCCTAATTTACTTTATAATACATGCTCATTACTTTCATTTTGCATTATCCACAGAAAGAGCTCAAAAAATGGGATGAGTTTGAAGACACATTGGAGGAGAGGAAGCATGTCAGTGACTTGAAATTTGCAATGAAATGCTACACACCTCTTGTTTATAGGGGAATTACTCCTTGCAAACCAAATGATATTAAATGTAGTGTTCTCAATTCTGAAGAGATTCATTATGTCATTAAGCAGGTAAGTGAGTCCTTCAGCCACAGCCAAACTTTTTCATTGTCACCAGTTCCTTCTGGTTTCTCTGAATTTATTTTGTAATCTCAAATGTATCTTTTTGGGTTAAGTTACCTTCAGCACTTTGATCAAGCACCTATTGTACCTATGATGTGTTTTGGCTCCCTTGCTGGGCACCAGAGAGCTAACCTTGAGTAGTTGGTCACAGCATATAGTCCAGTAGGGAAATTACAGCGAAGTATGGTACAAGACATGGTAGTGAGAGCCCAAGATGCAGGCGACACTCCATATTTACAACGGAAATTAATTTGGTGTAAGGAGTCAGGGGAGTGATGAAGTCGGAGAAGTGACTCTGGGTTTCGCAGGTGAATTGAGTGAAGGGTTTGTAGCATGGCAAGCCACTTATTCCCATGGTTTCAAATCTTCCACATAAGAATTACTTGGGAGCTTTAAAAATCCCCACACCTGTGTCTCGACTCTGTGGGTTTAATTAAAATGTCAGAGGGAGCCTGCATCAGTAGTTTCATAAAAGCCCAGGGAATTCCAAAGTACAGTAACATTTGGGAGCCACCAGCTTGTTTCCAGGGCTGGAGCTAAGCAAGAACATGCATTTTCACATTACTGAAAGCAGTTCAGTGTGACCAGCCCAAAGTGCAAAGCAAGGGTTGCAGTATGCAGAGAGGCTGGAGAGGTGGGCAAGGCCATTCACGAAAGGCTCTGTAAGCCACATGGAGGAACTAGATTTTCTGCTTATGGGGCAGAACCACCAAGAGCTTTGAAGATGGAGGGCAACATGATGAGATGGAAGGTCTGCCTGCGATGTTCTTACACTGGCCCCCAGGTGCCATCATGGTAGCCTAGAGTGGGGTGTGGCTGTAGGAACGGAGAAATGGGCAGGCTTCCACACTTTGAGAGATGGAATCAGCTTTACTTAGTGATGGGGTGTGTGTGGGAAGGGAAGGAAAGAATTAAGGATGATGGAGCCATTCACTAGGTAGGAACTTGGCAGAGCAGGTTTGGGAGTGAAGCAAAGTCTCTATGATTTCAAGACCTCAGAAAGAAAGTTCAGTAGGCAGGATGAGACCTTCCTGATGGGCAGCTGTCCATATCCAGGTGCTTACGTGGCCATAGGTCCCCTGGTGGTGGGCCTTAGCCACCTGACCTGATACTTGGTCCCTCCCAAGTCCCCGTGTGCCTGGCAGTAGTGGCTCAGAATGCCTGGCTTTACTTTACCAGCCCTGGACTCCCATTGTTCCATGGCACTGTTTGCTCTCTGGACAGAAGAGACCATACAAGCTGCTGTAGGAAATATGTGTGCCCCTCTTTTTTCTTGCTGTGTTTGTATTTGGTTCTCTTAATGGCATAAAGGAAGGTACATATGCAACTCGTGCTTTTGTAAAAGAAGAAAGGAATACATTCAGAAGTGTGGTGTCCTTGTTTGGCTGCCCTGCTGCTTTGGTTAGTCCTAGAGACTCAGCTCATTCACCCTTGGTGTAGACAGAGCTGCTGCTGCTCTCAGCCTCACCTGTGAATTGCTCCCCTCTCTAATGGGCTACACTTGTGCTCAGCACAGTGCTGTAGGTGTCCACTTGTGCTATACTCATTTTGCAGCTCATTTCCACCCCCTTGGAATCTTTTCTGGCTTCTGGCTGATGCAGAGGAAGACAAGGTTCAGTGTTCTCTCTTTGATGAGTGTGCCTTGCTTTGATGTGTAGAGACTTTGCTTTTTTAACTTTCAACTGAGTTTAATCTGGTTTATGGCCTCAGGCGAATTCTCCTGTCGCTCCTCTCAGAATTCTCTTTTGATTGGACATTGCCCTGCTCTCCTAATCCCTTTGTTTTGATTGGTCTTTAGTATCATGGAGAAGCTATAAGTTTTCTCTGGTTAGGCTTATTTGTAAGTGAAGTCAAGTGTCTTCATCATTAAAATCACCTGGCAAATTTCTGCAAATCATTATGGAGCTGGGGATGTAGCTCAGTAGTATAGTGCCTGCCTGGTGTGCACACAGTCCTGGGTTCAGTCTCTAGCACTACAAAAAAAAAAATTCCTTAAAAAGTTAGCTGCAGTTGTGCATTGCTTATTAACTGGGCCTGTGTTCTGAGAGATGAATTGTTAGGCAATTTCATCATTGTAGGAGCAGCATAGGAAGTACTTATATAAACATGGATGGGATAGCCTCCTATACTCCTGGACTGTATGGTACAGATAGGGTGCAGCCTGTTGCCCCTAGGCCCGTGATGAACAAAACAACATGAGATTAAATCAAACACAAGAGGAAATAATACAACCAAGAGACCCGATATGAGATGTATGAGGGTGTCACAAGCCAAACAGTGTAGTACTTGTTTTCTCATTTGTTTTGTTTTTGTGGCGCTGGGAACAGAGCCCAGGTCCTCACATGTGCTAGGCAAGTGCTCTACCACTGAGCTATACCCCTAGCCCCATGCACACTATTTTACAGTAATTAAAAAAAAAAAATTAGTATCTCGTTCCCTTCTTCCTTAATAAATAGGCCCAGTGCTCCCAGTGCTTTAGTGCTACTGAATCGTACACCAGAAATGGTTAAAATGGTCAATTTTATGCTAAGTGTATTTTAGCATAGTTTTTTTTTTTTTAATATTTATTTATTTATTTGGTTTTTTGAGACAAGGTCTTACTACGTAATTCAGGCTGACCTTGAACTCGCATGTAGCCCAGGCTGGCCTCCAACTTGTGGCGATCCTCCTGCCTCAGCCTGCCAAGTACTGTGGATTACAGGCGTGCGTCACCACGCCTGACACTGTTCACTTTAAATGGTTAGTTTTATACTGCATGAATTTCACCTCAATGGAAAGAAGATCACCTCCTCCTTCACTGTGTATAACTGGGCAGCAGCATACTGTCCTCTGACCTTTGTGCTCATCCTAATGCACAGCATTCTTTGGGAAGCACAGATGCTGTACTATTCTTCACAGAGACTCCACTGCTTTCCCAAGTGCTCCTTTAGGGGATAATGAGAAAGGTCAAATCAGGCTGCCCTAAGAACATAAGCTGTGACTCGTTCCTCCCCAGGCCCATGGCAGCCTTAGCACATAGCACATGTTTGGTTCTTATTACAACAGGTACACCATGTGAATAAGGAAAGTTCCAGCCAGGTTGGTGATGCACCCCTATAATCCCAGCATTCAGGAGGTGAGGCAGGAGGATCACCATGAGTTCAAGGCCAGTCTGAACTATATAGTGAGATCCTGTCTCGACCCCCTCACCCCCCAAAAAAAGTTCCATTGTGAGATATGTGATCACAGATTACCCTTTGGGTTTGGGGACTTTTGTGCCAATGACCTGTATGTCTGATAAAATCTGAGTTGGTTACTTCACATACCCTTCATTTTTGCTGCAGAGATTGCATTGTAATAGATCAGACAGGTGGGTGAGGTGCAGCAGCAATCCATGGGCAGGAGCTGCTGAGTTTAGGATACCAGAAATGGGCAGCAGCTGCTTTTGGTGTTTGGATATAAAATTAATAGGCCAAATAGAAAGGAGAACTATTAGCTGGGGATTTAGTTCAGTGGTTACAGTGTTTGCCTTGCAAACACAAGGCCCTGAGTTCGATCCCCAGCACCAAAAAAAAAAAAAAAAAAAATAGAAGGAACAGAAAGGAGAACTATTTTGTTAACTCTAAAATGGAAAGCTGATTCTTTTTCATTTCTAGCCTTTAAGCTTGCATACGTAGGATCTTCTATCTGTTATGTTAGAAAATAAATTATGTCATTTTAAATCAAGAAGAAACATACCATCTGTGAGGTATGTAATATTGGTCTATTTGGAACTAGTCAGGTCTGAATAAAAAGTTCTGGTTTCTGTCCCTACTTCCCTTTCCTTTCAGCTTTCCAAGGAGTCTTCTCAACCTGTCAATGTCCTCCGAGAGGAAGCTTCGGAAATCTTGGATGAAATGAGTCACAAGCTACGTGTGGGAGCCATTCGGTTTTTTGCCTTCACCTTGAGCAAAATATTTAAACAAATTTTCTCGAAGGTGTGTGTGAATGAAGAAGGTATTCAGAAAGTGAGTAGTGATTGATTTTTAAAAAAATATTCAGCTCCTCTGTGGATAATCAAGTTAAGGACATCTGTCTCATTTGTCAGTAAATGCTTAGGTCCCAATCTTTTTGTATGTATTTCCTGATGATTTTTTGAATAGCAAGGCAATCTTTTCCCAGTACCCCTGGAGTTGAGTTTGAAGGATGCTGTCTCAGTGTTAGACTCAAGGGTGGCCAGTCCTTTCTCAGTATCCCTTGAGTCAAGGTTGAACGGTTCTGCCTCAGCATTAGGCTTGGGTGCCCTTTGGCAGGAATGCCCCAAGGCTGCTACATTCCCCTGCATGCTTCATACGTCTGGTCAGGAGCTTATGGGGTCTGCCTGTCCGTTACTTGGTGATTTTCACATTAATCCATTGGTGCTATCTGCTGGGTTTCTCCATTGTAAAATTACTACTTTTCCTCTGTAATTAATTATCTTGTGGAGAGACACTTTGAAAATACTTCAGTGTCCTGTTTTTATTACGCCTCCCCTGCTAGCTTTGCATCCTCTAATAATTTTTGCCTAAATCAGCTCTTACTCTAATGACTGCTGGAAGATAATTCCCTCACTCTATTGGTTCTTTTTTTTTATTGCATGTTTATAGTATGTAATGATTACATTCATCTTGGGGAGTTGGTACTTGTACATAAATACATCTTAATTCTTTTTTTAATCCCCTCCCCTTCCGTTTAGTTACCCCTACTCCTGTTGTTTACTAGCTTACTTTTTCTTATAAGGAAAACCTTTCTTTGTGAACATTGTTTATTACTATGTTTTAATGCTTGTTTTCTCCTAGGAAAACTCCTACCTTCACTTATTTGCCTTTTTCCTTATGCCTTTTTGGGCTATTTTTTGTTTTGTTTGTGTGTGTGTGTGTGTGTGTGTGTGTGTGTGTGTGTGTGGTACTGGAGATTGAATCCAAGGTCTTCACCCCGAGGTACATCCCAGCCCTTTTTTTTTATATTTTATTTTGAGACTGGTTCTTGCTGAGTCTCTAAGTTACCCAGTCTGGGCTTGATCTCTTGAAATTCCTGGTCCAGCATTCCTGCCTGCTGGGGTTACAGGTATGTGTCACCATGCCCAGCTCCTCATAACATTTAAGATTTTGCTTTTATTCATTCATCTACTTTCCTATCAACTATTTCTTCTTTCTCTTGTGACTAGTTTTGATATTACCAACTCACTCTCTGGATCTGTCAAAGAATATTCAGTATAGTGTTTGGGACCAGGGAGTATAGGCCATCTCTGCCTTAACTGATCACAAATTAGCTGCCTTGACTAGTTAGATTTCAGAAAAAAGGTAATACCTGGTATCAGTAACTACATCTAAAGCTGATGACCTGAAGATTATATCTGGAATCTCTAATGTATCTCTTCTAGCTCTGTGGCATTTTCCCTGGTGGGGAGTCCAGCATGTACCAGCCTTCCCATTTTGTCTAATAATTTATCCATCTTTTTTTTTTAATCTCCCCAGGGAAAGAATAAATAAATCTCCCCCAGAGAAACCTTGTTCTCTCCTATTACAAGGAATTAGGCCAGGCAGTGGTTAACAGTTGGCTTTCTAAGTTGGACTGACTTCAGCTCCATCCTCAGCTCTACCACTCATTGGGTACACAGTCATTTGATAAACAAGGAAACTAAGGTTGAGACATTTTTAATAAACTTGTAGTATCAATACACTTTTGAAGTGAGTGAAATTACTAAGCAACAACCCTGAAATAATACTTATACCTGTCAGAGCAAACTAAAGGTGTATGAGTGATACGGAAGGCAGAACACATGATGGGTGATCCTTCAGGACGCAGACCCATTCTTCTAGCTTCTGATTTGAGATGATTTTCATAACATGACAACTGAAATGATAAAAAAAAAATGCAATATCTGTTTCAAGCTGCAGTGTGCTATCCAGGAGCACCCTGTCATCCTGCTGCCCAGCCATCGCAGTTACATCGATTTCCTGATGCTGTCCTTCCTTCTGTACAGCTATGACCTGCCTGTGCCTGTGATAGCAGCAGGGATGGGTACGTACTACTCTTCTGCTCTTCTGACATACTCACTGCTGTGGTTCTGACTACTCAGGTGGTTGAAGATGATGTTGCAAACAGCCCCTCCTCTTCCACGATGGTCCGGGTAGGGCCCATTTTATATATATATATATATATATACACACACACACACACACACACACACACATACACACACACACACACATTTTTTTTATTATGGTAAATTACATATAACTAAAGTTATATAACTTGTGGTGAACTACATATAACGAAAGTGTATCTTTTTTTCCCCCACAGTACTAGGTAGTGTGGGTATTGAACCTAGAGTCTTCTCGCTGAGCTACTTCCTCAGCCTTCTAAATTTTTTTTTTTTTTTTACTTTGACACATGATCTTGCTAAGTCACTAAGTTACCTAAAGTTAGGCTCAAGCTTGCAGTCCTCTTCCCTCAGTCTCCTAGAATGCTGAGATCACCTATGTGCACCACTACTTAAATTTTACCTGGCTTAAATTTTACCATTTTAATCATTGTTAAGTGTATATATAGTTCACTGTTATTAAGTACATTCGTATTGTTATACAGCCATCACCCCTCTATCCCCAGCATTCTGTTCATCTCCCAAAACTGAAACTCTACCTGTTAAACAGTATCTTCCCTCTCTGTTCTTCCCTGGTCCCAGGCAGCCACTATTCTCTCTGTCTCTGGGAATTTGACAATGTTAAATACTTCATGTAAGTGTCTATGGAATCACCAATATTTGTCCTTTTGTGGCTGGTGTATTTCACTAAGTAGAATATCTTCAAGGTTCATCCATGTGGCATGTGTCAGAATTCCTTCCTTTTTCTGGTTAATTTATATCCCATTACATGGATGGACCACATTATGTTTATGTAATCATCCATTGGATACTAGAATTGTGTCTGGGTTTGGCTATTTCAGATAACACTGCTGTGAACACGGAAGTACACATACTTGTTCAAGACCCTACTTTCAGTAATTTTAGGTATATACTAAAGAACAAAACTGTTGAATCTCATGGTAACATCATATTTTTACTCTTTTGAAGACCCACTATACTTTTCCCACAGCAGGTGGTTTTCCATTCCCATCAACATTTAACCAGTGTTTGAATTTTTTTACCTCTTTGCCAACACTTGTAACTCTATGTTTTTCTCTTTTTTTAAAAAAAAAAAAAAAAAGCCATTCTAATGAGTGTGACATATCATTGTACTTCTGATTTGTATTTCCCTGACGATTAGTAATACTGATCATCTTTTCAGTGCTTTTTGGCTATTAGTGTGACTTCTTTAGATAAGTGTCTATTCAAGTCCGTTGTCCATTTTTAAATGAGGTTGTTTACTATTTTTGTTGTTGAGCTGTAGAGTTCTTCATATTTTGTGGATATTTACCCTTTACCAGATAAATAATTTGCTAACATTGGCTCCCATCCCCTAGGTTACCTTGTCACTGTATTGTGCACCCCCCACATCTTTTTTTCGCTAACTTGTCCAGGTGGGACTGGAACTTGTGATCTTCCTACCTCAGCCTCCCAGAAAGCTGGGATTATAGCCAGTGCCACCATGCTCAGTAGAAGTTATATATTTTGATGTAGTCCAATTTAGCTATTTTTTCTTTTGTTTCTTGTGTCTTTGGTGTCATAGAGAAGAGATCATTGTCAAACTCTGTCATGAAGATTTTCCTGTGTGTTCCCCCGCCCCTGGTCTTTTGTTTGTTTTTGTTTTTTTTTTGGCAGTGCAGGGCATTGAATCGAGGCCTCTCACATGCTAGGCAAGTGCAATACCACGCCTCTGTATCCCCAGCCCTTCCTATGTTTTCTTCTACAAGTTTTATAGTTTTAGGTTTTATATTTAGGTCTTTGAGCCATTGAGTTAATATTTACTTGTGGTGTAAGGTTAAGAGTCCAGCTACCATGTCCATATTACCTTTGATGCTATGTAAGTTCAGCAGTGCAGATGTATAGTTTTAATAATTTCCTATTACAGTGTTACAGTATAGTTTTATATGAGTTGTTTTGGTTTTCTTGTTTGTTTGGTTTTTGTTTTTATTTTCAGACAGAATCTT
Organism: Hystrix cristata; assembly: GCA_004026905.1. NCBI lineage: Eukaryota > Metazoa > Chordata > Mammalia > Rodentia > Hystricidae > Hystrix > Hystrix cristata. The sequence continues at coordinate 43,794 of PVJO010001606.1, forward strand.
GCCATATAGTTCAGACTATCCTTGAACTCACTTTGTAGCCCAGGCAGGCCTTGAAGTCAAGGCGATCCTCCAGGCTCAGCCTCCCAAGTGCTAGAACTACAGACTTGCACCACCATGCCTGGCTACATGAGTTTTTTATATCTATAGGATTGATAGAAAAGTAGGCTTGCTAAAGTAAATAAATTATCACCTGCCTTTCAAAGTCATCAGGAAAGCTAGAATTTTTGTTTGTTTGTTCGTTCGGTTTTGAGACAAGGTCTCACTTTTGTAGCACAGGCTGGCCTTGAACTCGCAGTGATCCTTCTGCCTCAGCCTCCTGAGTGCTGGTATTACAGGAGTGTACCACCACACCTGGCAAGAAAAATTGTTTTAAAATTGATGATAGGGCTGGGGATTTAGTCGAAGTGGTAGAGCGCTTGCCTAGCAAGCATAAGGCCCTGAGTTTGATCCCCAGCACCAAAAAAAAAAAAAAAAATTTAAGGTAGAACTCTGCCTTTCTTTGCAGGTTTACTTTAATCTGTGTCACTAACGTAATTGATACTTCTACTGCTAGAAGAGAAGTGAGAGTGTGAGGACACATGATGGTCTCTCATTGAGTTCAGTGGCAGGGCTAAGGACACTGGCCTTGTGACATTGTTATCACATTGTCCTGATGTTGCCCTGGCCAGTCTGGTTGTGAGCAGTGGTGCAAGGAGTAGTGCAAGGTAACCTCCCGGCAGGCTCTTGGCCCTCAGAGTCCCTTCTCTTTTGTAATTCTATTATATGTCTCTTTTTATGGATTTAATCTCAGAAAGTATAGCTATTAAAAATACAGAGGGTGTCATACATACATGAAATCTTTCTTAGTAGTATCTGAGTTTTAATCTTTATGGAACCTTTCATTGTCTACAAATAAACATTAAGCCTCACTTTATTTTAGACTTCCTGGGAATGAAGATTATTGGAGAGCTGCTGAGGATGTCAGGCGCCTTTTTCATGCGTCGTACCTTTGGGGGTGATAAACTCTACTGGGCCGTGTTCTCTGAATATGTGAAGACTATGTTGCGGGTAATTACCAAGTACTTTCAAACTATATTTGCTTTCTACTGATGTTTGCCTATTTAAATTCTGAACTTCTGAATAGATTGCTCAGTTTTTCCCTCTCAAGGAATGTTCCGAGCCTCAGCAGTCTGGTGGATCTGTGTGACTCTCTTGTTTAAATTTTACTGTGAACTGTATCTTTTCAGAAGGCTGAAAGGGTGGTTGGGAGAAGCGATCAGAAGAAGCATTTAGAGGGCTGCAGCTCAGTCGTAGAGCACTTGCCTAGCATGCAACAGGCCCTAGGTTGCAGCCCCAGCACTGGAAAAGAAAGCATGTGCCATTTCGAGAGTAGGCAATGTTTTATGTTTTGTTTTTGTTTTCTCTTTAAAGAATGGTTATGCTCCTGTTGAATTTTTCCTCGAGGGGACAAGGAGCCGCTCTGGCAAGACATTGACTCCTAAACTTGGTAGGTTGCTTTCAAATTAGAAAGAAAAATAGAAACCAAAAGGTTTCAGATGTGGTATCATTCTAGCTGCTAAATAGAACTTAATACTTTTTTTTAAATAAGATATTCTTTTCTTTATAAGTGTAACTATTTCTTTTAAGGATAACTTTATATTTATGGGTTTAGGGTATAATATATTCTTTTGATATCTTTCTACTAATGTGCTCTTGTGCGCTCTTGCTCTTTGATGTGCATGATAAAACATTTCTCCCTGTGTTTACAGGTCTCCTGAATATTGTGATGGAGCCATTTTTTAAAAGAGAAGTTTTTGATACCTACCTTGTCCCAATTAGCATCAGTTATGATAAAATATTGGAAGAAACTCTTTATGCCTATGAGCTTCTAGGAGTTCCTAAGCCAAAAGAATCCACAACTGTACGTGAGGATAGCCAGACTTGATTTTCTTTGAGTGTAGAGCGTATCCTAACTTATGCTTCAACTAACTTACACATGTACTCCTTTTTGTATTCTTTTCCCCCGTCATGATACTATTAGGGATTGTTGAAAGCCAGGAGGATTCTCTCTGAAAACTTTGGAAGCATCCATGTATACTTTGGAGACCCTGTGTCACTGCGATCTCTGGCAGCTGGGAGGATGAGTCGGAGCCCATATAACTTGGTTCCAAGGTGCAAGGCCTGTGTTATAATACTCAACATGGAAATGGATTAGAACCTAGAAGTGTGAATTGTGACTGTTGAGTTGACAGATCCAAGGCTGAACCTTCTTTACCTGAGATCACACAGCACACTGTTAGGGAAGCTGTGTCATTTCATTTTTAGCATTGGAAAGCACCAGTGAAAGAAGAACTGTGTGAGCCAGGTGTGGTGGTACATACCTTTAATTCCAGCACTTAGAAGGCTGAGGCAGCAGGATCATGAGTTGGAGTCCAGGCTAGGCTGCATCATGAGACGTTGTCTCAATAAACAAAACAAAAGCAAACAAAAAAAGGCATATCCCCATACACAAAAATGAAACAGAGGAATTATGTGTTTGTAAATAAAGAAAAAAAGATTGATTAGTTGTAGGATATATATGTCAATAAGTAAAGTCAGACAGTGACCATCCTTCGGGGAAAACCAATATAACAGTGAGAAAAAGTAATGCCATTACTAACAAGTACCTACCCAGCAATGGTTGAGCACTGCTGTAGGCCAGCTAGTGTCATGTTTTTCTTTTTCTTTATCTTACTATGTAGTTCAGGCTGGTCTTGAATTCACTGTGTAGCCGGGCTAGCCTTGAACTTATAGTGATCCTCCTGCTTCAGCTTCCCAAGTGCTGGGATTACAGGTATATGCCACCACACCCAGCTCTGAGTACTGTTTTTGATCATAGAAAACAATACATAATGGTAATGAATGGGAGTGATTTGGTGTTCATGAGAAAATGCATTAGGTTTGCTCAGATGCAGGATATAGATACACAGATGCATTTGAGTTTTCTTATTTCAGAGAGGCACACTGGGGAAGTAAGGGAGAAAGACCATTGGTGAGGCCCGGGCTCTTGTGTTACAGCATTGTCCTGATTCACCTGTAGCTCTAGTGACTGTCCAGCAGCAGCGTGCCTCACTGATGGCCACCTTCCCCCTCTCAGCGGCAGGTGCTGGCTTTCCACTGCCACAGGCCATCTCTGAATCTCACCTCACCTTAGCCAAGTACCTCAGTGCAGGGTGCCTGCATCAGCAGTTTTCACATCAAGCTACCTTCTTTGGTAGCTGCTTCTGGGTCTTTTTTGTCTCCATGCTTTTCTCAGCTCTGTAGTCCTGTGTGCTTTCTGATGGATGCTCTCAGATGGTGGGCTGGTCTTTGGCAGGTGCTCTGAAGGCGGCAGCGTGCTGGGCAGCCAGGCAGCCTGTCTTGTGCCATCACTCTGACAATTGTAGTCTAACAGAGGGACATATTCCATGCTAGAATTCATTTCACAGTCATTCATTTTCCTGGGGCAGGCATCTGTTTTCACAGAACTGATATGTTCTATTTATAAAGCAACAACTTTTTACTTGGAGGTGGGAATTAATAGTATTTCTTATCACATCGCCAGAGGATACCCTGGAAGTGTGTGGACAGGTCACATATAGTGAGGCAAAGTGAGGCATGTAGCCTGAGAGCTTCTGGTTAGCAGAGACATGAAAAGCCTTCTCGAACCCCTCTCCTGCCCAACGTATGGGTGACAGAAGAGTTATATGTGCTTCTGTGCCCTTCCTTTCAGATATATCCCACAGAAACCATCTGAGGTGATACACACCTTTGTCACCGAAGTTGCCTACAAAATGCAGCTTCTGCAAATTGAAAATCTGGTCCTGACCCCGTGGGTGCTGACAGTAGCTGTTCTGCTTCAGAACCGCCCATCCATGGACTTTGATGCCCTGGTGGAGAAGACTCTGTGGCTGAAGGCCTTGACCCAGGCATTTGGAGGGTTCCTGCGGTGGCCAGGTATGTAGGTGGATGTGGGCGACATGGAGGCCTGCCTTTTCACCTCTAAATCCGGGAACATGTTGCAAAACCTGGATGTACAAAACCTAAATTAGACTTGAGTAAAGCATTGCTCACAGAGGAAGGGCATTCGTTTGCTTTTATTACCAGAAAGTGTGGAACACTTCATATCGTTAACTTGAGAAAAGTTGTTTCTAAGTCATTTCTCCTTTGACACTAAACACCTTGAGAAGGAGAATGCCATCTCCTGGGAACCTAGCAGACAGGAATAACAATGTGAATCCTTCCCTGCATGCCCACCTCTTTTTTTTTTTTTTTTTTTGTGGTGCCAGGGATCGAACTCAGGCCCTTGTGCTTGCAAGGCAAGCACTCTAATCACTGAGCTAAATCCCCAGCCCCATGCCCACCTCTTTTTAAACCATGTTACATTTGCAGCCTGTTTGCCTCACTGAGGGGTAAGGATTAAAGGATTGGCCTTACCGATTTATGCACTTCTCTGATAATAACAACTTGGTAAAAGCCTCATCAGGGTGGTGAATACTGAGGTTGAAATTTTGGCTTGGAATATGAAAATATGGCTGAGCATTTTGGAATATGACAATAGTTAGCTTAAGTTGTTTTCAATCTCTTTGAATTAAAACCAAACAGGGGGCAGGGTGGTCATGAGTGGACAAGTGATGAGATCATTGAAATAGGCACAAGAAACTGGGGGTTTCCGAAGAATACCGTGGCCTCAGATCCCATATCCAGAAAGATTTCAGGAGTAACTTTGAACCCATCTCAGTGGAAAAGGAGCTCTTTAGGAAGATGGGGAGTGGATTCTGCCTTATAAAGGGATTAGCAAATAGGAGATGGTGGGATAGCACCAGGTATTCTGTGACTTGCAGGTGATATGGGGGCCCAGGAGGACAGAACCAAATGATGTAGACATTAGCTGGATTTGCACAGGCCTTGAATCTGGACTGAAATCTGTAGTTTATGGGAAGCAGTGATGGATTTTAAGCAAGGAGGTAAGATAGCATAGCCGTCTCTAAAGAAAGACCCGTGTGATAAAAGATGACAGGTGAGGGACAAGTTAGGAACTATACATAGATGGGAAAGAAGGATGCCAGCCCTATAGCGGTTGGCTGACCTAGGACGCAAACAAAGAGGGATATAAGAGGGGTTGCTAGCAGAAGGTTAACGGAAGAGCCAGGCCATTGAGTGTCACCAGTGAGGAAAGAGAGAGGGATGTGACTTCTGTTTTCAGCATTGCAATGGTCTGGTAGGAGGCGAAGGCTGTGTTAATTATGACACAGTGTAGCAAGTGTCTGATGTGATGAAAGAGGAATAGATTAAGTAGGAACCTGGAATTCTGTGCCCAAGGAAGGTGTGAAAACATAGACACCTGTCTTTGTAAAGTGTTTTGCTTTTTCACGATGGATAAGTATATATGCAGTTAGCCACAGCTAAGAGTATCTGTTCAGCCACTACACAATTCCAGTTGTTATAGAGCAGTGGTGGTGAACCTATGGCATGCATGTTACTGTGTTTTTCTTTTAAAACAAAAGATGCTAATGTATGAGTTGTTTTTTTCTAAACTGAAACCTCAGTATTCAGGTTTAATTGCATTGTTGGCATCTTTGCAATAAATAAGTGGGTTTTGAGTTGCACTTTGGGTACTTAGTCTCTAAAAGGTTCGCCATCAATGCTATAGAGTTAGGTGGTGTCCAGGTGACAGTAATGGGGCAAGTAATTGAGTATAATTCCTAATTTAAAACATATGTATTCAGTTCCCTTGTTTATTTTTACTGAAATTATTCCACATTCCTAAGCATCTCACATCTAGAGATTTTTATATCATCTCATATACTATATCATTAGTTTGAGCAAGTTTAGACAAGGCAAAGTCATCAAGAATGGGTGTGATCACACACAGTAGGCCTGGAACACCTCTGACTTGCCTTTCCAGCGAGTCTCAGCAGAACTTGCCAGTGTGAGCAGTGACCCATCTCCCTGGCTCCAGTTGGCAGTAACTCCCCTTGTTGAACACATTTGCTAAATATCACTGCCTCTTCCTTTTGCTTTTATGACTATCTGCTCAGTGATGTCCAAACCTAACTTGTGTCAGGTGATAAGCTTGAGGCGCAATTGTGGGTCTCCTGCCTTAGTAATTTTTGAGATGGAAAAATGGATCTTGTCGTTCCTCTGTGCTCACAGTCCTGATACTAGGACCATGGGCTGTCCTGTGGTCCACCTGCAAAGTGATATTCTTGCCATCTTCATGTGAGTCTAAGAAGGGTGTGTGTGTGTGTGTGTGTGTGTGTGTGTGAGTGAAATATGTGTGTGAACTTTGTTTTAATGTACTCACATGTTACTTGTAGGCCTTCCTGTCTTGTTATTGTTAAATTCACATGTGTGTGATACTCCAGGCATATAACTTGCTGTTACAAAACTTTGAATACCATGGTTCCTGACATAGACAGGAAGTATTGATTTTCGGAGTGAGAACTGACGTTTATTTCAAAATGGCTAAGAGATTTGGGGTAGATAAGAAACTGTGTTACGTGTCCTTAGAAATTTAATATATGAAGTGGTGCTTTTAAAATTGTCATTCATAGGTCTGAGGGGTGTGACTCAGTGGTAGCGCACTTACCTAGCATGCATGAGGCCCTGGGCTCAATCCCCAGTACTGCCAAAAAATAAAATGTCCTTCATGTATAGTATCACGACTTAGTTGGTAGAGACCAGTACCCTACAGAGACCCATCTCATTCAAATGCACCATCTTTGTGTACAGATAATGAACCTGCTGAAGAAGTTGTCCAATCCAGCATTCATCTGCATTCCAACCTTGCCAGCCTTGTCAAAGACCAGGTGATTCTGAAAGTGGACTCCGGAGACTCAGAAGTGGTCAACGGACTTATTTTCCAGCACATCACTCTCCTTATGTGCTCAACTTATAGGAACCAGTTGCTCAACATCTTTGTCCGTCCTTCCTTAGTAGCTGTAGCCTTGCAGATGACACCTGGGTTCAGGAAAGGTAACTTTCAGGAACATGACCTTGAATTTCAGAAGAGGCCTGGCTGTTCAGTTGCATGAAGGGAGCAGTGTTTGAAGTCCCATAATGTGCAGCCATATCTGTGCAGCCCACGTACCAGCAAAGAACCGAACCTTTGTATCAGAAGAAGTTAGGTTTGTTGCCTAAATACATGGCTGTCCGCTTAGAGTTTTAGAATTGGGGAGTGCTGTGGCACATACCTGTAGTCCCACCTACTTAAAGGTGGAAGCATCTCTTGACCATGAGAGTTCAAGGCCAGCCTGGGCAACATAGCAAGACCTCATCTCAAATTTTTTTAAAAAAAGAATAATTTTAGAATTGAAGGGAATGAGAAATTCTGAAATCTAAACCTCTCCTTTTACAAAGAAGGGCGCAGAGAGTTGTGTAATTCTCAGAGAAGGCCCTGGCATGTGAGCAGTTGCCCATTTCTGGGTCAGAAACTTTGTGCTGTACCAGTACCAGGAGCAGCACCCCAGCAGAACACAAGCACTTTCCGGTCATATGGTGGCATTCTGGTCCCATGGAGGAGCGGGAATGAGTGAAGCACAGTTCTTGCCAGCAGGGGCCTGTAGTCAGGCCAGGAGTTCCTACCAGGCCTTCATTACAGTCACTGCAGTGGGCCCCACCTCAAAGCTCTCCTTCCACTGGATTAGTTTGGGGTCCACACAGTGGTGTTTTAGGTTTTGTTTTTTGAAGCTCTGTGGGTGACTCTAAGGAAGAGTGCTAAAAATACAGTGAAAGCCATAGGAAATAGGAATATAGAGGGAAACCAAGAAATTAAGTTCCTTTTCTTTTTTTCCAGGAGCTTTGGTGTAAGGAAAAGGGAAGTCCCAGGCTTCTGGGCACTGGTGTCTTGCTTGTTACCGGGCTGACTAGTTAGAGTGCTGCTTGTAGTGTAGATTCAACCTTTCAAACAATACTAGAGTGCAGTTTGGACTATAGGTCATATTTGAGAACTTTTTTTTTTTTTTTTTTTTGTGGTACCGGGGATCGAACTCGGGCCCTTGTGCTTGCTAGGCAAGCACTCTAATCACTGAGCTAAATCCCCAGCCCCTATAGGTCATATTTGAATGGATTTATTTCTTTGTTTTTTGAGACAGGGTTTCACTATGTAGTTCACGCTGGCCTTGGACTCATTCACTGTGTAGCCCAGGCTGGCCTCGAACTTGAAACAGTCCTCCTGCCTCAACCTCCTAAGCGCTGGGATTACAGGCGTGCACCACCATCCTCAATTTGAATTGATTTTAGAAATTTCAACACTCTGGGAAGCTGAGGCAAAAGGATTGCAAGTTCTAGCCCAGCCCGGGTGACTTAGCGAGACCCTGTCTCAAAGCAAAAAACGGCCTGGGGATGTAGTTCAGTGCAAAGGCCCTGGGTTCAATCTCAGTATCATTAAAAACAGACAAAAGTTTTTGAAGACTACATTTTAGGTTTCATGGACTTCCTGTACTCCTTGGAAGTTTAAAAACTATGTTGTAATGTTATATAATGAATTTATTTCCAGAGGATGTCTACAGTTGCTTTCGATTCCTATGCAGCGTTTTTTCAGAGGAGTTCATCTTCCTTCCGGGAAACACACTAAGGGTGAGTCCTGACCATAGAGGGAAGTTTGCTGCACTGTGCATTCTGGAAATAGTAGGCAGGGTCCGTGGGCATCTTGAGCACAGTGAGAAACGTGGATACTCACATTTCAGCAGAATCTAGTTTGATTTTCAGTCAAGTTTAATTAATAATTTAGGGATTATTTGGTGAGAGGAAGGTCACTCTTCAATAACTAGTTCAGCTACTATAAAGAAACTACCCCAGTTATTGTAAAATTCAGTACTTTCCTTTGCCTGGAGAGCAGTGAGTGGTGGTCCTGCCTGCAGTGTGGACTGCTGAGGGGTACACAGGCTCCCTGAGCGGGGCTGCTGAGCTGTTGGGGCGGGCAGTGGCAGAATAGAGAGAAAGTGGTGCAGGATTCTGTGTACTGTGTTAGGGAGGGCAAGTTTTATTTTATCCTGTGGGGAGTGAGGACAGTTTGCCAAAGGTTCTTCAGCATAAGCACAATCCTGAGTGTCTTCAGGACTTCTTGGATATACTTCATTTAAATTTAAGGTGCGTGTCAGTCCAGAGTGAAGGTCCAGCACACATATAGTGGTTTCATAAATGTTTTATGTGTTTGAAGCTCAGCATTTTGAGTGTTACAATGTTAGAACAGACACTTGTCTGGCTTTGGTCTGCAGCCTGATAGTTCAGGAGCAGGGGTCATGGGATTAGCTCGTGTTCTCAGTTGGGGGCTGCTTGTATTGATTAGCATGTGCCTGTGAACCTAAATTTGTGGCAGTGTCATAAATTCCCGCTCCCCTTCCAGGACTTCGAAGAAGGCTGTTACCTGCTTTGTAAAAGTGAGACCATACAGGTGACCACGAAGGACATCCTTGTTACAGAGAAAGGGAATGCAGTGTTAGAATTTCTAGTAGGACTCTTTAAACCTTTTGTGGAATGTTATCAGGTACGAAAATTTGGCAAGTTCTCCTTTGCGCCCTCTGTATCAAATCTATTAAGACTTTCTACCTTGCATGTATTTCTGCTCTGAAGGGGAAGTGTCTACCCCAGGTGAATGGTGGAGCTAGATTGATGAATACAGTAAATGATTTCATCTCTAAGGTATATACAGGAGGAAGTTGGATCTTGCACAGATCCAGGAGGATAACAGCTAGTAAGGCCTTAAAGGAGTATTCTTGTAACCACGATTCCACTCAAACACTGCTGTCACACTCTCTTAGATCTCTTGTTCTTAGTGTGTAGCAAGGTGTTGGATATGGAATAGGCACTCCATGAAAGCAACATTTGAATGATACATAAAGTCAGTTATTTATGTTACTAAGTGCTAATGTTGAAAAAGAAAGAAAAAGTTCAAATATAAGTATCCTAAGAGCTTGGCAGAGCTCTGAACAGTAGATACAGAAAGGGGATGGTGCATATGCCTAGCAGGACTCAATGCCAGGACTCAGAGGGAGAGTGGGAATTTGAATGTGAACCATGAGAGAGAAGAGAATTCTGTGTTTCTCACTTCCGTATGTGTGCACACTGGCTGTGGGCACTGGATCAGCCTCCTGGCACAGTGGCACATTTGGCCCATGAGGTGACCCCTCCTTGCACAAAGTGTCACTCAGTAGGCACTTGATAAACATTAGTTCTACATTTAATCACCCTTCTGCAGTGGCACTCACCCAGTGTTTTAGGGCTTAGCACTTTATAAGGTACATGAATTACAAACATCTAGCTTCTGTCTTTAAGTAGCATGAGATATATGAAGCTGCTAGTAATAAGCTTGTACTGGACTAAGATGAGCAATTGAATTTTAATGTAGGTATTATTTCAAACTCTTTTTTTTTTCTAATTTAAAAGGTGACAGACACTCAAAAGAGATGTCTTTAAAATTCTATAGCTTTTCTCTGCTCCATTATGATATGTCATTTTTTTTTCCAGAGGGCAGGGTAAAGTTATTTGCTGTTCTCTTATATTTGGCTACCTTTTTTTCCCCTCTGTTCCTCTCATCCTCCTTTTTAAAATCAGATAATTTGCAAATACCTCTTGCACGAGGAGGACTACTTCAGTGAGAAACACTACTTGGCTGCAGTTAGAAACTTTACAAATCAGCTTCTTGATCAAGGTCAGTCATGCCTCGGTGGGTGGTGATTTCTGTCAGTTGAGAACAAAAGATGATCCCTCAACTCTTCCTCCCCCATTTCAGGTACCTCTCAGTGTTATGACGTTTTATCTTCGGATGTACAGAAAAACGCCTTAGCTGCTTGTGTGAGACTCGGTGTGGTGGAGAAGAAAAAAGTGTAAGTACTGTGTAGGACCCACAGGTGCCACCAGGACAAGGACAAGGACAGCGAGTGACACTGGGGCACAAAATCCAGAGGGATGTGGAAACAGACCCTTCGGACAGGCCATGCTGTGTTTTACCTGCCTATGCCCTGGTGTGTTAGTCAGTGTCATCGCCTCGGATTCCTTGCACAATTATGAATGAAAATGAAACCAAAGCAAAGGAAGAAAGGATGATAAGCCAGTAACTTGGCTTTATCTAATACTGAAATGTGTACATTAATTACGAGGAACATTTTTGAGGAGTGTGTGTGCGTGTGTGTGTGTGTGTTTCTCCTAAATGTGTGGATGTAACCATGACAAGGCTTACTGTGTAGACTTTTGCAGTCATAGGCCTTGTGTGGTCACAGGGAGCAGGACCTTTCATCCACTGCAGACTGGCTGGAGAAAAACTATGTGCAAGGAGGCTTACTGGGGTATACGCAATCAGGAACAAAAAACAATATTGAAAAGCTGTCTGTTCACCCTGGTTTATTCAGTAACAAAGTTTGTTGTTCTTTCCTTCAGAAATAATGACTGTGTATACAGTGTGAATGAGCCTGCCATGAGTAAATTAGAAGAGATGCTTGGTAAGTGTGTGGCTTAATAAAATACAGTGAGTTTTCCCCTATGTTTATTAGTATGTATTAAAACAGAAAAGCTAACCCTGGCACCAAATACTTTATCAAAACAAACAATAGAGTTCTAATATAAACAAGACTATTAGTATAGTCTAAAATTTCCTCAAGGAAACTAGATAGAAATTACAAGGAAAATTAACCAGGAAGCCCAAAGCAGGCAGTGTGGTGCAATGCAGAGATTCAGTTCCTGACATCACTGATGGGAGCCAGACCTTTCCCACCAGTCATGGTGAGGACACCTCTCGTTATGCTCCTGATTCCTCCCATCTCTCTCTGCATTCTTGGGTCCCTTCTCTCCCAGGTGAGGGATTGGGGTCAGAGTCTGTATTACACAGCTGTTCTGAACTCAGAATTAGGGCCGATAGTACATCCTTGGCAGAACAGTTTAACCTTCACTCTTCTGTAGACCCTGTCAGCCTGTATGAAATCATGCAGCCCAGCGAAGGCAAGCCATCAGTTTGTGTACATGGGAGTCAGAGCCCTGACATGAACTTCCTGGAGAGATGAACGGTCAGAGGAGGTCAAGAACATTTCTTGTAGGAATGATGGGGCTAATTTAGAAGGGGAAGATGTTAATATTTAAAACAAAACAAAACAAAACAAAAATTTAAAACATGATTATCTGTTGATTATATTGAATAAGCACTATATCACTAAGTGGGTATTCTTACAATTAGTATTTTTGCATCTAAACTTAATTCAGAACATTTGCAAAGCTGCATGGAAGAGCTTTGGGTAGATGTCTGTTAAGGGTTGGGAAAACCAAGTCTGGGAATATGGAGGAAGGCAGATGGTCAAAGAGGAATGATAGAAGTACAGTTCCATCACTGATGTGAACAGGGAGGATGAAGTACAAGACCTTGTGGAAGAAAATGTGTACGTCAAAATCCCAGCTTTCCGTTTACATCATGCCTGAAATCTGAGTATGGAACCTAAAAACTCAACTTCACATTTGGTAGTGAGGGGCACATAGCTAAGCAGTGTCATTCAGCAAGAGTAACAGAATTAGTTTGTCCAAGGCGAGAAGCAGACGTGAGAGTGAATATACTAGAACACACTGGACTTTGAGTTCAGAAGCACAACAGCAGTTGGCTCTTCGTTCTGCCTTGCCAGTCCTGTGGCAGGCACACCATTAGCTATGAGCATTTGCTGCCTCCCTGCATGGTGGACCAGTATGCCCACTGGTGCTGATCAGCCTGCAAAACTGCAAAGCATTGATGTCCCTCTTGGGCTGTTGCTTAAGAGAGGTTCATGAGGAAGGACAATATCGGTATCATTTTTTGAACTATCTGTCTATCTTAGGTTGTAAAACACCAATAGGAAAACCAGCCACTGCAAAACTTTAATGACTCAGCAGTTATGGAAATTTTGGTTACGTAATTACTGTTACAAAGGACTCACTGCTGCAAACAGGGATGTAATGGAAGAGACACATCTTGTGCTCTGCAAGACTTTGTGACCTGTGGACTGAGCAGAGGAATCGATCAATGTGAGCCATCAGGATAATTTTCCCAACCATGACGGTTAATGGCATTTGTGTCCCACTCTGTGTGTGTTTTAAAATAAAACAGTCTTTTGAAAATGTGTTTGGAAAAGCAGCTTCCATTTCACTAATACTTTTTGACTTCATGCATGTTTTTAACTTTTGTGTTGACTTCTGCGATAAAGCACATCAACACTAGAGGTTCCTGCTATTCAGAGAAAAGTAACCTGGCACCTGTAATTCCAGCACTGAGGCAGAGGATTGCAAGTTAGCGACACTAAAATACTGTATAAACTTAGCTTTAGGCTATGTGTACAAGGTGAATATGGAGCATAAATGGATTTTATGTTAGTACTTGAGTTAGCTCTTGATGATATCTCATTAGAGATATGCAGTTATTTCAGAATCTAAAATTAAATATCAAAAATCAAAAAATTTTGGTCCCAGGCATTTCAGATAAGGAGCATTCAGCCTGGGTCTTACATTTTTAACACTCCTGCTCATCTCAAAGACAAGGCTGACGCACCTGTATAATAAATTCGCTTGAAATTTGGCCATCCAGTGGCCTCAGTTAACAGAGGTGAATTAGTCAAAATATGTACAACAGAAATGCTATGTGGCATGTTGTAAGTGTGCTAACTCACTCAGGGAAGACAACACTGGGACCTGGCAGTGAGCCACTGGATGTGGAAACCAGTCACTGGATTAAGTAGGAGCCAGCTTTTACCATGGTAGGTTGTAGGGATTGAAGGAAGGGACAGTAGAGTGGAATGTGCAAAGAAAATAGTGATCAAAAGTCATAGGTCCTGGAGGACCTGAAAGATTTCTCAAAAAACTACAAATAGAAATTCCATTTGACCCAGCTGTACCTCTTACAGTATATTCCCGAAAGGGTTAAAGAGTCATATTACAATGATACATGCATACCCATGTCTATAGCAGCACAGTTCACAATAGTTAAATTACAGAAGCAGCCTATATGCCCATCAACAGATAGTTGGATAAAGAAAATGTGCTATAGGTTGGGCATGGTGGCATGCACCTGTGATCACAGCACTTGGAAGGCAAGAGGATCAACATGAGTTTGAGGCCAGCCTGGGCTACATAGCAAGACCCTGTCTCAAAAACCAACTAACAACACTGCTGTATATATACAGTGGATTACTACTTGGCCATAAAGCAGATAAATTTGAGTCATTTGTAGGAAAATGAATAGATCTTGAGACCATAATACTAAGTAAAATTAATCAGACAGAGAATGTTAAATATCACATGATTTCTGTGACCCAAGAGAAACCCAAAACATAGATAAAGGCTAAAATAGAAATGGTAGAAAACAGGGAAGTAGACTTTGGAGATGGGACGGGGATGGGAGGTGTTATAGCTTGTGTCTAGATGTCCCCCAAAGCTTCATGCAATCATAGGTAGGGCTTTTTCAGAGGTGACTGAATCTAGAATGTGTGGTGCTGGGATTAAGGGTGCATGATTAACTAAATCAATCCACTGACTGGTTTGGCACCACCCTAATCCTGGCAGCCTTGGATAAAATATAAGGGGCAGAGAGAAGCTGCTTAGGTCCCTTGGTTACTTTGCTGCCTTCTGCCTGTCTGCCATGCCACCCTGCCTTGGACCCAGCCGATTGTGGACTAAAACCTCTACAAACTGTGAACTAAATAAGCCTTTCCTCCCTTAGCTTTGGGTGTTGGGTATTTTGTCTCAGCAACGAGAAAAAGCAACTAAGATGGAGGAAGGGAAGTAAAAATGATCAAGATGCAGTATGTGTATGTACCAGTTCCCCAAGATGAGTTTAATCATGTATCATAAACATACTAAAAATCTAATTCTAAAAAAAGGTCAAATGACTGGAACAAGAGTCGTGGATAATGAAATAGAAGGGAAAGGCTTCAGCATGCCAATGGGGGAATGTATCAAATCAGACACTAGCAACAGGGGCCAGTCCTTGTAAGACATTTGAACTGGAATCTAAGGGACAAGGAAAGTCACCAAGAAGCTCAAAATGTGGTTCAGGAATACCTACTTCCAAATTCTCTGGAATGTGTGTTTGTTCCAGAAGCCAGACCATCCATCTTTTCTGTACACGCCAGTTGAAGAGCTGGTCTGTTAGGCCAAGCACTGGAATCAGGGACCCCTTGGGGCTCTGCTTGAGGCTGGGACCTGCTACTTTGGGAAGCCAGAGAAGATTTCTGTGTGTAGAGACTAATGAAAAGCTGAGTCACTTGAACAGTGTTCCTGCACAGATGCTGCCAAACTGGCACTCAACTGCTGCCTGCCAGGAAGAAGGAGAGCAGGCTGTGAGTCCAGGACATTTTGGGGTGGGGGGTGGTTTGAGACAGAGTCTCGCTATGTAGTTCAGGCTGGCCTTGAACTCACTATGTAGCACAGGCTGGCCTCCAACTCATGGCAATCCTCCTGCCTCAGCCTCCTGAGTAGTGGGATTGCAGACATGCACCCATCATTTAGATATGCTTTTGGAAGAATCCCCAGACACCTTCCCCTTGGCACACCCTGTACTTGTGCATATGAGACTTAAAATGACTTTTAATTTAACTTTAGATCTGTTTGCAGCAAGTGGCTAGATTTGTCTCCTGGCAGCTCAGGTGTTAGAGCCAGGCAAACAAGAAAATGGGAGCCTAGGGTGTAGGGAAGGCTTTGAGCTCCAGGAGATGGTGCAGAGACTCACCACCTTCTCAGTCTCTTCCCCAACCATTGTCCCAAGACACCCGGAGTAAACCTGAAGTCTTCGTGGGAGCAGAGCTACTTCCTAGGAAAGAGGTGCTAGCTTCAAAGCAGTGCCCCTCGTGCACCCCCTCCACCCCACACCCACAGCTTTAAGCCATACTGCTGACCCTGAACCCCTGCACTCTCTCGTCTATAAATTATGGAACTGGCATCACTTTGAAGTAAAAGCATCTGGTTTTCTAGGGCCATCTCCCATGCAGGCACGAGACAATATGGAGGAGTAGCTGGAGCCGGGCCGAGTTTGAAACCCAGCTCTGCCATACGGGTGCTTCTCCACACACGGTGATTAATTTGGAAACGCATTGCACGTGCCTCACCTGCAGTGCATCTTGGCAGCACAGTGCACTATGACTGTCGCTGATGGAGCTGTGGCTGCTGCAGCTGCCTGGCATCATGAGAGTGCTCCTACTGCATACAGCTGGCTGGGGGAAAAACTAAAATATGAAATGCAGGATTACCCTAAAATAAAAAATTGAAAATAGAGTCGCTGTAAGATGGGGCCATCTGTGCCAGCTCTGTGTGGTCTTGTGTGATTTACCTCTGTCGCCCTGCCTCAGCATCCTTACCCATAAAATAGGATGACTGCAGTAACTACCTCTGGTGGCAGGGGGAGGAGTAAACACCGCATAGGTGTCAGTGCTGCTATGATGAGATGTTTCAGGCTGGGTCATTTATAAATAACAAGAATATTTCTGGAGGTCGGGACCCCCACGTTCAAGGCACCCGCGGCTCTGGTGTCTAGCATCTTTTAGAAGAAAGAAAGCTCTGTCCTCACACAGCAGAAGAGCATCTGTGCTGAAAAGGACCTAAACTAGTTCACTCCAGCCCTGTTATGAGGCACTGATCCCATCTTCATGGTCTGAACAGCTCTTAAAACCCTCATCTCAAAATACAGCCACAGCGGAGGTTAGGATTAAACAGATAAAGCCTGTAATCCCAGCACTCAGGAGGCTGAGGCAAGAGGATCGCCGAGAGTGCAAGAACAGCCTAGGATACATTGTGAGTGCAAGGCCAGCCCGAACTACATAGTGAGACCCTGTCTCAAAATATACATATGTATATTAAACAGATGAACTTGGGAATCCTCCTGCCTCAGCCTCCCTAGTAGCTGGGATGGTGGGTGTGTTCCACCATGTCTGGCTCTTCTGTTTGGATTTTGAAAAGCATTTCTCAAATTGTTCTTTTGAAGTCAAAGCCATTTTGAACACAAACTATTTGCTTTCTTGGAAACTTCTAACAATCTCTCTGGAATTTCAGGTGAAGGGCTTCGTATGGGCCTTTTTTTTTTTTTTTTTTGGTGCTGGGGATCAGAACTCAGGGCCTTGTGCTTGCTAGGCAAGCACTCTAACCCCTGGGCTAAATTGCGAGCCGCTGTATGGGCCTTTAAAATCCTTCTTCTGGGCTCCCAAGCAGACCTTTTCAATAGGTCTGTACCCTTTGGTGCTGGGAAGTGTTTTTGTATTGTTTATTATTGGTCCCCTCTATGTTTTTTCTTTTCCTTTTTTTCCCTCCAGTACTGGAGATTGAACATAGGACCTTCAAACAGCTACATCCTCAGCCCTCTCTTTTGTTTTTAAATTTTGAGACAGGATCTCACTAACTTGCTAAATCGCCCAGACAAGTCTTGAACTTATAATCCTCCTGCTTCAGCCTCCCAGTGTGCTTACACTGTCCTTACAGCCCTATACCACCACAGCTAGCTTCCATTCTTTATTGATAATATTCATGTTACTTTATTTTTGTACCTCCTGTATTGGTTTCTGATTTTATAAAACCCTGTTTTTATTTCATGGTTGTAATATTTGTCTCTAACAATACTTAAAATTTTGTGGACGTTTTCGTTCATCACTTGCAATTCTCTCTTCAATTTGGGTGTTTTTGTTTTTGTTTTTGTCTTAAAATTAGATGTTTTCCAAAAAAACCAAAAAAAATTAGATGTTTTCCCCCAAAATGCCTAGTGACTTTTACTTCGTTTTCATCTTTAGGAGTGAGAAGTTAGCAGCTGACTGCAGCTGGCTGTGCATAGGTGGCTTCCCATGCAGTGGGCTGTGCAGGTGGGCAACCAGGAAGGGACTGGCAGTTTTGCTGAGTCCCACACTGAAGCATAGTTGGGTCTGTATCTCTTTGGTCAGTCTCCCTAGGGAGACATCTCCTGCCTCCTGCCCGACAAAAGGTGCTGCCAGCATTTGGAGGCTGAAGATTTTACCTAGGGCATGAGACTTCCAATGCCTGCACCCAGCTGTGCTCCATCACTTACCTTCTCCAGGAAGTGTCCACAGTCTCCTGGGAGGAGAGGAACCACTGCCCGCGTGGTGGTTCCGGTTTGGCTCTGGAGTGTCCCTCCAAGGCCCACGGGTTAAAGGCTTGGTCCCCAGCCTGTGGTGTTGTTGGGACATAGTGAACCTTTAGGAGGAGGCCCAGTACGTCTTCGGATGATTGGGAGCAGCACTTTGAAGGGGACATTGGGACCTCAGCCACTCCTCGCTCTGCCCCCAGGCCATGAGGCGAGCAGCTCTGCCCCACCTCACACTCACATGATGCTCTGCCTCACCTCAGGCCTCAGAACAATGCAGTGAGCCCAAGGTGGATTGAAACCTCTAAAAGAGCGGGCTACAAAATAAATCTTTTCTTCTTCTGAGCTGATTCTCTTGGGCGTTTTGTCCCTGAATGGAAAGCTAACCGTAGGTGAGTGGGCTGATGAGTGAGCTGACGCCAGCCACTTCTTGTGTGGACTTGGTATTAAAATGGCACCTCTGGGGCTGGGGATTTAGCTCAGGGGTCAGAGTGTCTGCCTTGCAAGCACAAGCCCCTGAGTTCGAGCCCCAGCACAAAAAAAATAAAATGGCACCTCAGATCGGTGGGGAGAAAGGATGATTCAACAATGTGACAACTTGCTATGTGTGGGGAAATGGGATGCTGACATCATTTTTCACTCTAAAATGAATGGTAAATGGAGCAAAATTTCAAATGTTACAATAAATTACAAGAAAAATATATATTTTTTGGTTTTGTTTTTGAGACAGGGTCTCACTATAAAGTTCAGGTTTGCTTTGTACTCACTATGTAGCCCAGACTGGCCTTGATCTCAAAGTGATCCTCCTGCCTCAGCCTCCTGAGTGCTGGGATTACGGGTGTGCACCACCACACCAAGCAAAAAAAACATTTTTAGTCTGAAGAGTGAACAAAGCCTTTCTAAGCCTGACATAAAACAGAGGTCACAAGGGAAAAAACCCAGACAAGTCTGGCTTAACTGATTAAAACTTACCACACTGTGAAAATAAATAAATGAACATATACACAAAATGACAGTGTTTGGTTCGGCAGCACATACACTAAAATATAAACAAATGACAAACTAAGAAACACCTACAACCAGAGTACACATTAATTTCCTAACTATGCAATCAATCCCAAAATCAGAATATAAACAGGTTAGAATATAAACAGGCAACAGACATAAACAGGTTACTGAATAGCAAAGGAAATAGAGTTGCTCAACTACACTCAAAAAATACAAATGAGACTTTTTCACAGCAAAGGAGTAGTAAAAATAGGACTACCTTTATTATTGTGAGTATTTTTATGAGCATTCACACAAGTACAGTATTTCCCTATACTGTCAGGAAGAATACAAAATGGTACAACTCTTCTGATGTTCAGTTTGGCCCAAATTGTAAAAGTATAGTTTGCCAGAACAGTGTCTAGCCATGTATCTTTGAGCTATATTCACATGCACACACACACACACACACACACTTACCATATATGTATGGAGCTTCTTCAGGAAATTTTTGTAATCACAAAAACCCAAAGTCAACAAAGTAACTATAAAATGCAAAATTATAATTTATCCATTCATGATAATTGAAGACTATTCTATCATAGAAAAAAACAGGTGAAGTATAAAATTGATGTGGGATATGGTCTTAAAAGTCCTGAGTTGCTAAGTGAATAAAAGCAAAATCCTGAACTGCATGTATGGTATGACCCAATTTCTGGGGGGAAATGCACGTTAAACTGTTAGCCTCTGGGGAGCGTGACAGCAGGCAGGTTCAGTGTGGGTGGGGACTTTTGACTCTTCGCACCTTCCAAATGGACCAGGCCTTCCCAGGCAGCATGTACAATACACCTTCCCCATGCTCTGCTATCCCGGCAAGCGGGTTTCTTCATGTGACACATGCACCGCCACAAGTCTATGCTTAGGGCATGCTCTTCCTTTCTCTTTGCATGTCTTCTGTGCATTCCTCAAGGACCAGTACTTTCGTAAAACCTTTCCAAACTCTTCAAATTACACTACTCTCTTCCTCCTCAGTATTCTTGCTGTACATAGGTAAGTAATTATTCAATCATTTTTATTTGCTGTCCAATTTTCAAGCATTTTAAGAGGAAAAGACATGCTTAACTTTGTTTTGTCCTCCCTGCCCTCACACTCCAGTCACTGTGAAGCACCGCACTCAATACTTACAAATATTTTACTGCTTCCTCGCTGTACACATAGAATTTTTTAAAAGCAGAACCTTGTCATTTAGCTCCTAGGTCTTGGGGTCTGCATCTGTTTATTTAGGGATGTGCAGATTGTATAAAATTGATTTTTTAGGGTAAATTCACAATTTGTACATCTGGAATTTCCCACTCAAGAGAATCCTAAAACTGAGATCTGATTTATTTACAATTCTGACAGTAAGCAGAATGTGTATTTAAATTAGGTAACAGCTTTCTATCCTCCCTACATAAACAAACAAACAACAAAAAAAACCACCAGAGTATTTCAGTAACATGAACATAAGAATGTTAAATTCTGATCAACAAAGATCAATATAAGTGTAATAGCAACCTTATCCAGTGTAAGAACATTTTAAAGCTTTATTTTATAAAACGTTTCAGAGTTCTTGTAACATCATACCAAAAGTGAAATGTACACAAATTGATTTTATACTCCATGTTAAGTCCCAAAGTTCCAATCCTAGCTAAGAGATCAAGTTGCAAGACACAAGTATTGAAAATTAAACTATAGGTAGTATTTCACACAAATAATAAGCAAGTTTTTAGCATGTAAGTGAAATGAGGCTTTAATCAAAAAGATCGAATTCCACCATGTCTTTTTTCCAAGCAGTAATGAATCCAACCAAACCTGTGATCCCAAGTTCAAGTGACAGATACGCTTGAAGAAAACAAGAAAAGATAATGCTAAGCGGTATTCAGCATGTACTATATTTCTGGATTCCATTTTAGAACTTGTTCTGGAGTTAATGAAATAAAAGAATTAGAGAGAAGCGCTCTGACTCCCACATTGGGGAATGCAGTGTTAACTTTTTATATCTGGCACAGAGGTACATTACAAAACTGGCAGATTTAATCAACTTCCCACACTGATTCATCAAAGCATACTTCCTTCAACTACAATTCTCATTAAGGGACACACAAATTCTTAACAGAATAAAACTCTGTACTTCCAGTTAAAAGCAGGCAGTTTTATGAAGAAGCAACCATTTATATATCTGAAAATACACATTTAAGTTTTCATGACTCCATGCCTTAAGAGGAACTTTCAGAACTATCATTTCACAGACCCTGTGCCATATATTTACACAGTTCATATTTTCTACAATATATTAGAAACCTGTAAATGGCACAAAATAATCATGATAATCACAAACTTTTATAAAATTCAAGTTTCCAGTGATCTTTAACAAAATATAACTGTCTTTGTTCAGTTAAGATATCCAGTTATTCTATCTAGAAATCCTAGATAGTGAAAAAAATTAATGAAAGAATATCCTAATACCTTTCAACCATATGTGTGTGTATGCGTGTGTGTGTGTGTATGTGGTACTGGGAATAGAACAACAAGTGTGTGTGTGTGTGTGTGTGTGTGTGTGTGGTACTGGGAATTGAACAAAGGGCCTTTGCAATAAGCTATACTCCCCAGCCTTTTTATTTTTTGAGACAAGGTCTCATTAAGTCACTAACTTGCCCAGGCTGGAGTACTGAGATTATTGGTGCACCCCCTTCCCCTGGCCCTTCTGACCTTTTAAATATGGATAGATTAAAATGGATTACAAGTTGCAACCCACCCTGGCTAATTTAGCAAGGCCCTGTCTCAAAAGTTTAAAAAAGGGCCTGGGATGTAGTTTAGTAAAAAGATCCTTGGTTCAATCCCAGTATGGGGTGGGGAGGAGAAGACAGCTAAAAAGAAAAGTGCTGGTCTGGCATCTGAGCAATTAAAGAGTCTTATAACCTCAAGTCATTACTCAGAATCCATTTTGGATCTTACATAATTTTCAGTCTTAATACCATCATTTTTATTCAGATAAAAGAAATGATCTTTAGAAACCACAGGCATCACAAATGGCATTTAAGCAAAAGAATCAAAACCAGATGCTAGGGAAAAAGACAGATCTCAGCAAAAAAAATTCTTTCAAATAATGAAGAATGCTACTACACAGTGGAAGCACAGTTTAGAAACCCTGGGAAACTCACATTTCTAAGCAATATGAATTAAGCATTATAATCTGAAGTCTTTTTAAACACGAAGGAATAAAAGTTACAAATAAAGTAAGAAAATGGGCCAGGCATGACGGCATACACCCATAATCCCAGCACCATCAAGGTTGAGGAAGGATCACCATAGGTTTGAGACCAGCCTGGGCTACAAAGTGAGTTCAAGGCCAGCCTGAACCACATGGTCAGACCCTGTCTCACAACAAAAAACCAAACAAACAAAAAAACAACAACAACAAAAACCACAATAAAAACAATAACAAAAAAAAACAAAGGAAAAAAGAAAATGGGCCACTCTGGAAGTCACAAAACGTTTCTTCTTCTCTGTGATTTGTGTATATTGGTCTCATCTCTATTCTCTTACTTTGTTACAAAAGCATCCAAAACAAATCTCTGCTCAAAGTAGTCATTCTTGAGAACAGTAGGATCTGCATTTTTTCTAACTTCTATCCACCCAGGTCCTGCAATCTACATAAAAATTTCAATGGAGAGTTTTTACTTGCCTGTAGACTGAGCTACTATATAACCTATACTGAAGGGGAGGAGGGTTGAAAGTCACTCGCTACTGCCAAGGTTCTTCAATGTGTCCTGTTTTTTTTGTTCGTTTTTTCTTTTGGTGCTGGGGACCGAACTCAGGGCCTTGCACTTGCTAGACAAGCACTCTAATCACTGAGCTAAATCCTCAACCATGTGTCCTGTTATTATTACTTTTATTTATGTAATATGACAAAAACAAAAGTTCTAGGTGGAAATTTACAATTTCAGCAATATGTTGGGGGAAAATAAACTTTTACCATTTCCAATTTCCAAGTAGATGCTTCCAAATCAAACAGTATCAAGCTGCTAACTAGCAATTGAAAATAATCAGCCATTCAAATTATAGAAATGTTTGTTGAGGTGGCTTTTCTGTTTTTGTTTTTCCCCCTAGTACTGGGGATAGAACTCAGGAGTGCTCTACCCCTGAACTACATTTCCAGCTGTTTCACTTGGAGATAGGGTCTCTCTAAACTGCCTGAGCTGGCCTTAGCCTTTCCAGTAACTGGGATTACTAGCATGGGCCACCATGCCCCCAGCTCCCGGTTTTCATGAAAGGTTCCTCTATAAGGATGGAAGTATCTGACATCCACACACAGCTGGTTTCAAGAAATAATTATTTTAAATAAAATTTATCCTAAAACTGATTTTCCCAACCCCTTTCTTTTTCCCAAACTGTTTGATTACAGTTAGTTTAAGGAGAGCAAATATATGAGGCAGGGTCTGAGATGACACTGTACCCTTTAAGAAAACTAACATTTAAAAAAAGAGAAAACTATCATTTTGGTCAACTGAGAAACTTTTTAATATAAACTGTGTATTTATAGAAAATTTTTTCTTGGTGCTGAGAAACTATGTTTTGACTCTAAGATAAACTGCAGTACTACAGTGTACCACATGTTCGTTAAAGAATTAGCATAATTTAAAAGGAAAGAGCATAGATAGTATATTTTAATAATTCCAATATTTTCATTATTTGGACTTAAATTAATACGTCTTCTTTCTCCTTTTGATTTTGCATTTCTTAGAAGGCATTTTTTTATTTTTGAGCTGTTTGAAACTACAATGGATATGCTAAGGTAACGACATAAATATAAATAACATAGAAGCAACATGTACGCACACACAAGCAGACCCAAACATCAAACTACTGAAGTTGTACTCTCAGGGTTCACACGCATGAGCCTAGAGGCATTCCTCAGGTCCTGCAGCTGCTTGGCAGGTTTCCCCACTCCCTCCTCAAACCTCTTCTCCACCACAGGGAGGACTGTTTCATACAGAAAGGATGCATTCTGCCTGATAAAAGCCTTCTTCTCTGGATCCTGCTCACACCGCAGACTGTAATCCACATGCTGAACAGCAACCAGGATGATTTCCACCAGGCTCTCCAGAAGCACCATGTGTAGCTCTGGGAAATACAGCTTCAGTGCCTCTTCCAGAAAGCCCATGGTCTGCTTGGTGAAGGCAACCACAGTGTAGCTCAAGTTCACCCAGCAGTCATCGCCTGTGTACTGCTCAAAGTTACTGACCCCGCAACTCCTCATCTCTTCCTTGAGCTTGCTCAGGGCCTCTGGAGTCATCAGGTTCATCCGCCTCCACATCTCCTCTGAGTTGCGGTGTTTGGTGGCTTCGATGATGATCTCCTTGTAGCTGTGCAAGGCCCCCTGGATGTCTTTCACCAGCAGAGCATGGATGATGAAGGTGAGGTCTAGCCCAATCTCCCCCAGCTGCTGGCAGTGCTCCTTGGCCACTTTCACACACTCTGCTGCTGTTGAGAGGCTCTCCTTGCTGTCAAACACTTGCTTGCTAAAAGCATCCACAAACATGCCCATGGCTGACCTTGCCCAGACTACAAAGGCAGAGTAGCAGCCACTGTTGGTGCCTGCAAAGTCTGTCTCGAATTCCCTTGCAGTCTCCAGCAGGCTGGTGAAGAAGACATGGCAGAGCTTGTGAATGTACAGGAGAGTGGCTCCTTCAATGCGGAGTTGCCGTATTGCAGTGTGCACAGCTGCTGCCCTATTTCTCAGAAACAGCTCACATGCCTTTGTGCACTGGCCCAAGCGGATCAGCTGAGAAACTGCCCTGCGAGTGGCCTTGGGACCACCTCTCAGCGAGCGATCTGGAGAGAGTTCAAACACCAGCACCTCAGTGAGCTGCCTTACTCGCTCGTCCACTTTGGTCCTGAGTTCTTTCACAGGAGGTGAGCTGGGCTTGTCTTCCAAGTAGTGATTCAGTTTGTCTAGCAGATCAACTGCGCCCTCAAAATCCCTCTGGGCAATACAGACATCCAGGTCTTCTGGCAGCTCCTGGATCCACTCCATTGAGAGGTCCACCTTCTCTTCCTCTACCTCAGGAACAGCCGGCTCTTCATCGTCATCCTCCTCAAATGGGTTGCTGGCCTTGGCAGTCACTTGTGGTGGCCCTCGCGGGGCCGCTGCCTCCTCCTGCTCCCTCCTTCTCTTCTCGCTAAGGGCCCTCTTGGTTTCCTCCAGTACTTCCAGCCACTCCCGCTTGATCTTGGCATTTTCTGCTTGAAAAATACGGCTCTCAGGGAACATGAGCAACTTGAACATGTCCTTCATGGGCGGGTTGTCCTTTACGTTGACCACTGCCAGACCGTCCAGCTGGTACAGAGCGTTGTAGCGGTACATGCCCCGTCGCTGGGGCAGCCAGGTGGCCACCAGCAGACAGTCATTCATGAGGAAGCCGTGCACGCGCTGCAGCTGCGCCATGTGGTCCGCCTCGTACTCCACCAGGTCCCCGTTGTACACCAGGTACTGCCCCGGCGTCTCCAGCAGGTGCCTGCAGCCCTCCACCTTCTCCAGGAGAGTGGTCAGTGTGCGCTGTTTGCCCTCTTCGCCCACGCTGGGGCTGTCGCGCGGGAGGCCCGCTGGCCCGGGCAGAAAGCCGGCCTGGCCACTGTGGCGATCCCGGGCCCCCGCGCATGCAGTGTCTTCGCCAGCGGCGGCGCCCGCGGCTGCGGCGGGCAGCAGAGCCAGCGGGATGCTCTCTAGGCTACTCTTCTGCTCGGTCAGCAGGTGGCTAAGCTGGTACATTTCGCTCTCCAGGTAGGAGATCTCCCGCGCCGTCTCGATGAACTGCCGATAGTTCTGGTAGACGTTACGCTTCAGGTTCTGCGCCGTCTCCTCCGCCAGCGCCTGCACGCGCTGCCGGTGCTCTTGCAGGTCGCGATCCCCGTCCGACTGCTGCGACAGCTGCTTCACGTACAGCCGCGCCTCGAAGCCCCCCGATTCCAGCTGCCGCCGCAAGCGGCTCGCCCCGCTGTCCGACATAGCCATCACCCTCGCAGCGCGGGCCTCCCGCAATCGCTGTCACTCGCCGCCGTCCGGCCCCACCCGAGCCTGGCGGAACCCGGAGGCTGAGGGAGCGGGGCGTGAGCAAGATGAGGGCGCTTGCGCCGGAACCGGCGGTCCAGTGCTGCGCCTGCGCCAGAACCAGACGTCGCGCGTTGCGTTTGCACCGTAGACGAGCGCCGCACACTGCGCCTGCGCTGGAGCTGAGCGCGGTTATGACGCCGGCACGGAAACGCTAACGGACTAAAGCGTGTGCGCGTCACTGCGGAAGTAGGGACGAGCTGGTCTCTGCGCAGAGGCGTTGTGTGACGTAGGATGTGAGGCTACCAGTGAAGGGTAAAGGCGGTAACCGGCTTTCTGGGAGCCTACCCGGCCCGTGCCTGCGGGCGGCGACTTGCTGCCTTCCGCTGCGAAGACCCCGCCTTCAGTGTTCGAGACGAGCCCGCGCTCGCTCTGAAGACAGGCCCGAGGTCTCGTGAAAGCCGGTGTCGTCGAGGGTTCGAGGGGAACTGGGCAGCGCGATGGATGAGGACCTGGTGGTCGCGCTGCGGCTGCAGGAGGAGTGGGATGCGCGGTCCGCCAGGCGCACAGCGCAGGAGACCCTGTCGCTGGTGGACGCGTCGTGGGAGCTGGTGGACCCCACCCCGGACCTGCAGGCCTTGTTCGTGCAGTTCAACGACAGTTTTTTCTGGGGCCGGCTGGAGGCCGTGGAGGTGAAGTGGAGCGCGCGCATGACGCTGTGAGTGCGCCTGCGCGCCGCCCGGAACGGCCGGAACGCAGGCCGTTGGTGCCCTGCCTCTTTTCCCCGGGGCTTCGGGGTGGGGGAGGAACCCCAGGGCCCGCCTGAGGACACCGCGACGAGGAGTGCGCTGAACCCAGCGTTCCACAGAATGAGTGTATCTGACCTGTAGGATCCTGCCCCAAGAGTGCCAAGACTTAGAGGCTCCCAGGACGTAAGGACTTGACTCTTAGGATCTGGCCCTGAGAGTGCCAGGACCCAGGGTTCCTCAGGACATGTGGCCCTGATTCGTAGGACCCTGGGACCTCAGACCTACTGACCTTACTCCTAGAACCCTGCCTCGAGAGTACCGGAACCGAGGGTCCCCTAGGATTAGTGGACCCGACTCTTAGGACCTGGTCCTGAGAGTGCCAGGACCCAAGGTCCCTCAAGACATGTGGACCCGACCCGTAGGACCCAACCCTGAGAGTGCGCTGGACTCGGGCCCTCAGTGAGGGTGTCCTAAAGAGGAGAGTCCTTTTTCTACGTTCAAAGTTTGAGAAGTCCTAATTTGAAATAATAATGTGCCCCAGCATATGAATGGAGTTAGGGTTAAGATGTGGTTCTGTAGTGTCACATGAGGCTTGGTTTGAATCTATACAGAACGACCTACAGTAAGGCAGATTAAGATGGGCTGTCGAACTGTTTTTAGAGTACCACTGTTCATACAGGTGTTCTACTGCAGGTGTGCTACTGTGATGGTTTACTACCATGTGCTGACTGACTGGGGAGGAGAGTGGGTTCCTGAGGTGATTGTCCTCTTTGAGCATTGCATCTGTTAGGGTAAAGGAAGCCACAACAGTGGCAACAGTCCTCCGGCTGGGATGCAATGCACATTCTCCCAAGAGGATGGACACTTAAGAAAGCTATCTGAGCTGGTTGAGGAAATACACTCCAGCAATCCCAGCACTCTGGGAGTTTTAGGCAGGAGGATCCCAGTTTGAACCCAGCTTGGGCAATTTAGACACTTCACAAGACCCTCGGGGAAAAAAAAGGAGTTGGGGATGTAGCTCAGTGCAAAGGCCCTGGGTTCAATGTCTAGTACTGAGCGGGGGGAAAAGCCGTATGCCAGCAGGATCCTCTTAGTGTGATTTGCAAAGGAGGAGTAAGGATTTGCTCTTTTATCCATTTCCTTTTCACGTGTATTGGGTAAATGTAACATATTATTATTTGTTTTCCAGATGTGCTGGGATTTGCTGCTATGAAGGCAGTGGTGGAATGTGTTCCATCCGTGTCAGTGAACCCCTTTTAAAGTTCAGACCAAGAAAAGATCTTGTAGAGGTATTCTTTGTACAAGCTTGATTCTTTGCTCAGTAATTTGCAGTCTGTCTGCTGTGAATCAATCTATTTTTTTTAATTGCTTTTCCATTATTGCAAACTTGAATTGTGGAGCAAATAATAATGAATACCTTGTATATTTATAATTCTGCATAGTTAAGAAAGACTGTCAGGTATATTATCTCATTCAATCCATATATCACCCATGTTTATGTTCAGTGTATGTTCATTTTTACAGATGAGGAAATCAAGGTTCTGAGAGGTTAACTAACTTGCTTAAGTTACATATGTAGATGCAGAGAAAACTTAAGGTCTGAGTGTCCCATCGACACACACAAATTTGGATTCTCCACTGCTTGACCACCATACTGCTGCCCTCCCAGGACACCCACCCGAGGTAGCAGCACGATTGACCCGGAGATACATATCATTATAGAGCTGTGGTCACTCTTGCAGCACAGTGGGTCAGAAGGAACTAATTTACTTCAGATTGGGGTTTAGTAGATACTTAAAAGCCCCTAAGATGCATCCAGTATGACTTGTCCTGCCCTAGTCCTGTCACTTAAAACATTTGCACAGCATAGCCCAGGGATGGTAGAGATTGTCTGCATGGGTGGGAAGTAGCTTAAAACATGCTGGGAAATAAGAGGAATGGAATTTTAAAGGATAATAGTAATGGCTTTCACAACAATGACATAGTTAACACTATTCAACTGTACACATAGAAGTGATCAGCCTTTGGTTAAAATCTAATGTCACATCTGTTCTGATCAGTTGAATGTCTTGATATGTGCTCTGAAGGCAGTATGATAAGTGGAATTTTAAGCAGAAAGGTAGAATAAGAGCTTGCCTTGTATACTCCATGCATTGACTTGGTATTGCAGTACCTCCTGAATGATGCACCCCATCCCATGAGCAAAGAAGTGGTTATGATGATAATTTACGTTTCATGTTTTAGACTACAATTTAAAAAGTAAAAAGAGGACTGGGATTTAGCTCAGTGGTTAGAGTGCTTGCCTTGCAAGCAGAAGGTCCTGAGTTCAATCCCCAGCACCAAAAAAATAAGTAAATAAATAAAAATAAAAAGTAAAAAGATACTAGGTATAAAATGGTATGATAGAAACATTTGATTAATGAAAAACAAGGGATGAAGAACAAAGCCAACATGACCTAAAGAGAAAGGTAGGCATAAACACTAATTCTATTAAATGTGGTAACTATTTTGTAGAGACACGTTTGACGTACTAGACTAAAAGAGGCATACTTACAACAAAGACCTGTATGTTAGTTTTGAAGGGATAGAAAAATGCATATCATTCAGACACAACAGAAAGCTATCACGTCTGTATTTATATCAGACCAAATGACTTAATGGAAAGTTTTACAGAAAAAAATAATATTCAACTATTGAAACAAAAATACATAATGACCCTAAAAGTAATAATACACCTTTTAAGTAGATAGAGCATACAAGTAGATTAACGGAAACAAAAAAGTAGTCCACAATCATGGTTGCAGACATTAACACAATCCTCTTAGTAATTTGATGAATACACAGAAAAAAAAAAGTATGCATAAAACAAAAAGGTAAAACATTAACTGATCAGCCTTACAAGGATGAGGAGCTGCTTAAGGAACATATACTGATTAAGCACATGAACAATTTTTTGTTGAGAAAGGGTCTCGCTATGTAGTCCAAACTGGCCTTGGACTTGTGGCAGTCCTCCTACCTCAGCCTCCCAAGTGCTAGGATTATAGGCGTGTGTACCATCACACCCGGTGTAATTTTTTTTTAAGTAGCAGTTGAGAGAATGGGGGAGTGTGTGGTAATGGTTTCAAGTGAGCATTTCCTATTGTCAGGAAGTTGCAGTATCAGGCAAGAACAGAAGAGAAACTGGTCTGTAAAGTATTAACTGAATCATAAACATGAGATTCACGAAAGGAAAAGACTTTATCTGGTTTAGGAAGTCAAGAAAAGCCTCATAAATTAGATTTTATAATGGCTACCACCACCACTCCTACCACTCTTTATCGAGCGCCTTTTCTGTGGTGGACTTTGGACTCACTTAACTGTAGCCTTTGCCAGAGCCCTGAAAATTAGAACATTGTACTTTAGGAATGACGAGCAAGTGGTAATCGTCCCACGTCTCAGGCTTAATTAATAATCCTTGCTTTTTAGTTTCCCTGACTCGCTGCTGCACAGCTTTGTCATACAGCTCTGTAGCTATTACTCCTGCCAGTTGAACCTAGAGACATGAGGCCTAGAGGACCAACTGGACTCCTGACAAGTAGAGATAGGAAAAGAGACTACTCTTGGCAGGAGGAGTAAGAGTAACTTGAACAAGAGCAAGGTCAGAAAACTTGTGGTATGTTTAGGACCAGAAGTCGGATACAAATACAATGGGAAACAGAGGTGTGCTATCTAGAGCCTTGAATCTAGCCTCAATGTAGATATAAAAATACTGGCTTGTGTTATTTGCAAGACATTTAAATTGAACCAAAAATTAGGAACCTAAAATTATTTCTTCCTTGTCAGAATGGGCATTTATTCTCATCTTAGATTGAGAAACTTTTAAAATGTAGAATAGCCTTTTGAATTTGAGCCTTCTTCTGAATAGAGTGATTTACTCAAAAAATAATGTTCTTTTTAAGAGGTGCAGTTGATAATTTTAAAGTGGATATTTTCCTAATGACTAGTTGAAAATATTTCATTCTCCCATTTTTTTCAGCATAATATTATAAGACTGAAATTTATTAATGCTAGTCAGCCAGTCTTGTTCTTCTGATGGAAATTCCTTTTTTTCTTTTTTTTTTTTTTTTTTGCCACTGCTGGGGATTGAACCCAGAGCCTCATGCTGCTAGGCAAAGGCTTGTCCACTGAGCTACATCCTCAGCCCCCAGAAATTCTTTTTAAAAAAAACTATTGATGATTGAGGCAGTTACAGGAGCCTGGTGCAGTAGTGCATGACTGTAATGCCAGCTACTAAATTTGAGGCCACCAAGAAATTTAATGCGACCTTATTTCAATTAAAAGGGCCAAAGATGTAGCTCAGTGGTCGAGTGCTTTGCTTAGCATGCATGAGGCCCTCAATCCCCAGTACTCCATGCACGTGCAAACACATACACATACTATTTTTGAGAATCAGAGAAAAATGCTTTTGAAACAAAGATCTTTATAGAAAAATCTTTGTGGTCTGTTTGTGCTAGAGATGAAATCCAGGGCCTTGGGAATGCTAGGCAAGTACTCTGCCACTGATTCACATCTTCAGCCTAGTTTTCATTTCAGAAAGACAGTATTTGGGCTGGGGATTTAGCTCAAGTAGGTCCTGAGTTCAATCCCCAGCACAAAAAAAAAAAAAAAAAAACAATATTCGTACTTTCTTACAACAAAAAACTCCAGCAGCCTTAGATCATTTGTTAATTTCTCAGACTTTTATATCCTTGATGTGGAGTGATTGTTTTTATTGTCTTAAACTTTTGCATGATTCAAAACTAAAACTATAGAAGGGAAATACACAAGGAAATCTTGTTCTGTACCTGTCTTTCTCTATTCTCCCTATTATAGGAATTATTAGTTTCTTATTCTTTCATTTTTCTGCTTTGCAAATATTTATATCTACTTTTATTCCCATTTCGTCTAACACATTTCTTATGCAGAATGCTACATGCTTTGTCTTTTTCATTAAAACAGTACACTGTAGCTTTCTCCACATTCTTTCTGAGAAATCTTTTTTCTTGGGGGGAGGGGGTTGAGACAGGGTCTTGCTGTGTAGCCCAGGCTACTCTTGAACTCACTGTGTAGCCCAGGCTGGCCTTGAATTGATGGTGATCCTCCTGCCTCAACCTCCCAAGCACTGGATTACAGGTGTGTGCCACCATACCCAGCTTTTGCCCATTTTAAAACTGAACTCTTTATCATTTCCCTGTTCACATTCACAGTATATTCAGAATTAATAACCTGTTATGTGTGTTGTGTCTGAGTTTGTCTTTTTACTTTTGGTGGTTTTTTCATCAGAATTTTAAAGTTTTTATGTAGTTGGAGTCTTTGATCTTTTCTTGTGGATTTTGCTTTGTACTCAATAAAATCTTTTAGGATAAAGGAGTTGTTTATCCAGGATCTCCAGAACTTCAGATACTTGCAGTTTTGTGAATTTGTGCTCATAGAAGTTTAAGACCCTAGGTAGAGTAATAAAACGCATTTTTATTTTCTGAAGTGCTATAACAAAAGTGTTTTCTATTTCAGACCCTCTTGCATGAAATGATACATGCCTATTTATTTATCACTAATAACGATAAAGATCGGGAAGGACATGGTCCAGAGTTTTGTAAACATATGCATCGCATCAACCGCCTGACTGGAGCCAATATTACGGTATATAATGTTGCAGACATTTATGGTATTTAGTAGTTATTTACTCAGTAACTTCTGAGATTTAGTTAAAAATAGCGAACTTGCCGGCACACCTACTTCAGAGGCTAACACAAGAGGATGGCAAGTTTGAGGATAGCCTGGACAATTTAGCAAGACCCTGTCTCAAAATAAAGGACTGGGGTAGCTCAGTATGAAGACCCAGTACTGGAAAAAAAATCCCCAGTACTGAAGAAAAGAAAAAATATACATCATAAAAATGAGTAGAGTTGTTAGCTCAGTGGTAGAGCTCTCTGGGTTTGATTCCCCCAGTACTTGGGGGTGTAGGAGTGGGGGGTAGGTAGAAACAAATACCTTTGAAGATTTTCATTAGTGAACAAGAATCCCAAGGAAGGTAATTGGCTTTTCAGGCCCACACATTAGAAAAGCAGAGTCAGCAATATCTCTGAGGCCTCCAACCTCTAGGTCAGTATTTTAGGCATAGTTGATTCAGGCCTGCAGTACTGGGCTCTTGTGGCAACCTCTCCACTTGGTTTCCTTATCGTAGTCTCCTTGAATCCATCCTGTAGTCTGCTACCATTTCCTGTGTCATTCTATTCATCAGAAGTCTTTTTGATTCCTATGTCTACATAGTCATGAGTGGTGGCAAAGCCTGGGGTTAAGAAAGTTGAGGTGACTAGTTGTTTGGGTTCATATCCTACCTTAGTCCACTGATGATTATCTTGGGTCTACCCAGTGCTTCTCTGCCTTATCTTACTCACCTGCAACTGGGGGTAGTAACAGTTCCTATCTGCCAGATCCTTGTAAGGAGATAGGATTAAAGGAGAAACATGTAAAACATTTTTGTACAGTTGAGCACTAATTAAATATTAGTGTCTGTCAGTTACTGTGTTCATTTTTTTTTCTGACCTCCTCCAACCCCTTGCTCGTGTCCTGCTTTTCGTTAACTGACCTCTCCACCTCCTTGCCTTTCCTCGTAAATACCACAAGGCTCTGTATCTTTCCACTGGAACCAAATTTCTCTTCCTCTGAGTCCTCCCAGCAGAGAGATTTCACTTTCCATAGTGTTTCTTCTCCTTTCTTGGCTCTGTGCACTGGGTGGCTCCTCATCATCTTTATGTACATCTGAATAAGATATGTAATGTCATGTCCTTCTGCCAGTTCAGCAGATGGTGAATTGAGTCAGTAGTAATTCCACCACAGATTCAATTCTTGAGTAAGTTTGGATGTTTCCTTCCTTTAAAAGAAAATAAAGGCCAGTGTGGTGGAAAATGAAAAATGCTTGCCCTCCATGTGTTCTTTCCTAACTGTCAGTTTTACTTTTCGGAGACCTCACGCAAATATTGGATAGTTACTTCAACATCAGGAAAGTGGCTTCCATCAAAAAAGATCGGATACAGAATCCAGCTGAGTGAGAGGATTATGGGGTTTTTAGCATAGAAGACCTGGTTTCTTTATCTGAAATTTCACTGAAGCAAAGCCGTGGTGCAGTTCCCACTGCTCAGTTGGAAGAGGATATAGTCTTGATTTGAGTGTTTGTGGGTTTTGTTTTGTTTTGTTTTTTGAGACAGGATCTCGCTATGTAGTCCAGGCTGGTCTTGAACTCTCAGCAGTCTGCCTGGCTCAGCCACTCAATGTGTGTTTTTATGTAGGGGAAATTTTGTGGAGTGAGCAGCCCTTGCTCTAGTGTAGCTTATGTCCTGTTGTATCAAGCAACTTACCTAGAGCAGTTCACTGTAGTGACACATCTTTAAAAGCCTTGTGCCTAGGTTGTAGGAGTCACAGGAGTTGGAAACAGAACAGATTCAATTCCCTGTCCTGTTTTGCTAATGAATTATTAAGAGTTTAAATACAATATAGAGGGCAGCATTTACATGCCTCTGCCCCAAAACTTAATGTCCTTCATTCATTTCTTCCTGTAGTGTGCATTATTTGCATGCTTGCCAAGTAATAGAAATTTTTGTTTATGGTGGAGATACAGCATAAAACTATCTAGTGTTATAGAAAAAAGCTTAGCATTCTTTCTTACAAGGATAATTTACTAGGAAGTTAAAACATTTTGGTTAGAAAAAGTATATATATATATATATGTGTGTTCCTTATTTTTATACCAATAGTAATATTCCACTGAGAAGATAAGAAAGTGCCACATAGTCATTTAGGAGAAGTGGTTTTATAATGTGTTTCAGCGCTGGAGGTTGAACCTTGGTGCTCATCCATGCTGAGCACGAGCTCTTCACTGTGCTGCAGCCAACAGGAGTCATTTTCAGAGTGCTCTGCAGGCCTTACTGCTGAGGTGCTTGAGGGTGCTGACTCTCTTTGACCAGAATGTTTTCTTTACTGGGTTTCGTTCAGGTTTTAAGTAAGACATCATCTAGACCTAGAAGACAAAAGAAATCATGTCACATAAGAACTGGAAAGCTTATTTACAGAGAACTTTGACTCAGCAAGTGGTGTTTTTTAGTCAGGCAGCAGATATGTTCCCCATACCAACCACTGACCACCAGTGACCCAAAATGAAAACATTCAAATTCTGTTAGGAGAATCACCTGTGAGCAACTACAGTATTACTTCAGGGTCATCGTTGAGACAGGCAGAGGTTTGAGATTGTGGAGAGAATAGCTTCACTGGCCAAGGTGCTGTGTGTCAGGTCAGGCATCGACAGGAGTTCAGTTCTTCAGAGATTTTGGTGGTGTTACCAATAGAGAAGTTTTCAGTTTAGCAGTAGGAATGATTCTTCTCATTTTCTCTCCTTTTTTTTTCCTTTCCAGTGCCAGAATCAGACCTAGGGCTTCTCATACAGGAGGCAGCACTGAGCTACATCCCTAACAAGGGAATGATTCTTACAGTGTTCTATTAAATCTTGTCTTATCCTAATTTTTGATCATTTTAACATTTCATTTCTGAAGCATTTAGCATTTATAGAGTTGTTTTTGTGGTTTTGGTTTTTTCTTTTCAGAAAATTTTAGCTCACATTCTATGTTTACACAGGTTAGGAAGTATTAAATTAACTGCTGCTATCTCCCATTAAAATGGACTTTAGAACAGAAACTAAATATATTAGCTTTCTTTCCCCAAAAAGGACTTTTTCAGAAATCTCTGGGAAATGAAAAGTTACAAAAAAGACTGCTTGTATGAAATATTTCCCTTACAGTTGCTAACTTGCTTACCGAATACTGAAATTTCTCTCTCCACCAGGTGTACCACACGTTTCATGATGAGGTAGAGGAGTACCGCCGACACTGGTGGCGCTGCAATGGGCCATGTCAGTACAAACAGCCATATTACGGCTATGTCAAACGTGCCACCAACAGGGCACCCTCTGCACATGACTACTGGTGGGCTGAGCACCAGAAAACCTGTGGAGGAACTTACATAAAAATCAAGGAACCAGAGAATTACTCAAAAAAAGGAAAAGGAAAGATGAAAGTCCAAAAGCAGCCTGTATCAACAGTGGAGAATAAAGGTACCTTTACACATACTCTTCTACTTCTCCATGACCATAGCCAGTGTAAACAGTACCACCCTTTAGAGAACTAGTATCAAAGTAAGCCTGAGAATTGTTTGTAGTGTAGAAATATCCAAGTGTAGTTTGAGGGAAAATTCTATTGCCCATGAAATGTTGCTAGGAAAATATACTTTGCTTTATGTAGAAGTAGAAGTAGAGAGTTTCCATGACAGTATTTGAGGTAGAGTTCGTTACCTTGTCTTGACTTCACTGAGTGGTTAGGGAATAGAAAGCAAAGAGATTGTCAACATAAAAGTAGCAATTCAAATAATGCCTGGAATATAAGTCCTAACCACCTCTTCCTATCAGTTGGGTTCTATCCTAGTGCTCATTGGGAGGATAATGGGCAGGGATATGACATATGTTTGTTAGCATTTCATCTTTAAGATCCTCCTCTCTCCTATGGCGCTCAGAGGAGAAGGTAACGGGTTGGTGTAGTTGATGTTCCTTCCCTTGGGAAGTGTCAGTCGGTGTGTTAGGACCCATGAGCACAGCTGTGTTTCCCAAGTCTGAAATGCCCACTACTGTGAGGAAGCTGTAGAAACTCCTCTGCGGAGGGCTGGGTATTGTTCTGTGAGCAGGAGGAAAGATGGCGGGTAGCAGGTTTTTCCCACCTGGAGTTAAATATAGAGGAAAGGAAACTTGAGTTCGGTCGTTGTTCCTTAGGTACTGTTCTTTGGCATGATAGGGATTTTGCAGGGTGGGGAGGGTGCTGGGTATCAAACTCATGGCAGTGCGCTTGCTAGGCACACACTCTACCACTTGAGCTAAATCCCCAACCCCTGATAATAGGATTTTTTATCTTAACTTTTATTCTTTCAACACCAGAGATCTGACTTTCCCAAGATGACCTTCTCCCATTGATAGGTGATTACTACACAGGTGTATGTTAGAATGAAATATTTCCTTCATTTTGAGAGGACTGTGCATTTGTGTTTGTTACTCATTAATGTTGAGTCTAGGAAAAGTCTTATTTGCTTCTTTTGCAGATAAGCCCAGTAGAGGTGAGGCTCAGCCGCTAATCCCTTTCAGTGGGAAACGGTATGTTCTGGGAGAGGTGAGGAGTCCATCTTCATCTGGGAAATCGATTACCTCACGTGCCATCAATGAATCCCAAAATCTTTTTAGTCAGGATCATTCAGCAGATGCTGTAAGACCCGATCCTAGCACTGAGATGAAAATCAAACAGAATGGTTCAAGTAAAAAATCTCCTCATCTAGTCCCTCCTGTGCACCAAAGTGTCCTAAGCAGCTACTTTCCCAGAGTCTCAGTTGCTAACCTAAAGGCTTTCAGAAGTGTGAGCGGATCCCTGTCGAGAAATGGGACCATCGGTGACATCACTAAACACTCAGTCTCTTCTAGTTCTCAAAGAAGGATTCCGTCGTCTAAGACATCCCTGAAAAATCCCTCCAAAGTGATGGCCTCAGCATCTGTAGCTGCATCCCAGTATGGGAATGGATCCAAAGACAAGTTCCCAGGCAAACGACCCAGGTTAGAAGACAAGACCATTTATGACACCTTTTTTATGAAGAAAGAGCAACTACAAAGTGATGGCCGTGATCCAAATAGTAGTTCACATTCCACAGCTGCAGCTCAGAGTTCCAGCAGCGTATGCAGTCAGAGCCAGTTGGTAAGCTGTCCAGTGTGTCAGAGTGAAGTTGTGGAGTCCCAGATTAACGAGCACCTGGACCAGTGCCTGGAAGGTAGTGCCGTTGGTGTCAGAAGCTGAAAAGTCTGCGAGACAAATCTCACCTGCTGCCTATATTTTAAAGCTGTCCAGTGTGTCAGAGTGAAGTTGTGGAGTCCCAGATTAACGAGCACCTGGACCAGTGCCTGGAAGGTAGTGCCGTTGGTGTCAGAAGCTGAAAAGTCTGCGAGACAAATCTCACTTGCTGCCTATATTTTCTCACAAATAAATGGCCAACCGGTGGAGAGGTTCTGGTTGACACTAAGTCTGTAATTTAGGGTCTGGTTCACACAGCCAGCACAAAACATTCTGTTTTATTTATAGATATGTGAAATTGTAGTTAACAGAATTTTATATCTCCAGCAGTGCGGGCTGGCGCCCCTGCAGTCGCAGCTACTCGGGAGGCTGAGGTGGGAGGATTGCTGAAGCTCATGAGTTCAAGATCAGCCCAAGCAACATAAGCCCCATTTTTTAAAAAAAAATTTTTATATCTCAGGGTGCTATATTCACTCTTGCCTTACCTGCACTGTGGCCAGGATTTATTCTGTGTGGGATAATTTTAGGTACTTCTGTTTAGGTTCTTCTACTCTGTTTTGAAGGTCTTTAAATCTGTTAATATTTTTATTTGTGTAACTTGTGTCATCAAGTATTTAAGTATTTGGTTAAATCGAATATTTCTTTATTAATAGTATGAAAACATACTCCCTGGACTGATGTTCATCTTCAGTGTCAGACTGAACAAAAACAATTTGGAGTGCAAAATGGAGCATTTCTTTTAGCGTGTTCAAGGTTTTTGTATTTCTGATTTCTTTCCCCCCAAAATCTTAGGAAATAAATTTTCTATATTTTAAAGAATTTTCTCTGTTCCACTTTTACTAGAAGTGGCAGCAGATTATAGATTAAAATGGGTAAGGAATATAGTGAAATAAGTAAATTTCTTTTGGAATATTACTAATGACAAATAGCCATTATAACTCCTTAGGCCACATTTTGTATTCAGTTTGATTTTCTGCTCTACTGTGTTTAGCAAAGTGAGTGGTTAAAAAGCTCAGTGCTGGTGAGTAATTGGCATATACAGCATAACAAAGCTGCCTAGTTCATAGGAGTCGAAAATATCTGCCAGACAGTATTTCAAACCTTCAGCCAAAACTGAAACCATTATAATAAAATGAATATCATTTGTAGACTTAAAAATTTACTCTTTTTGCAAATGTTCATTTCTGTGTTCCAGCAAAGGAACAAAGATGCTTGTATCTGTTTACTTCTTGTCTCAGAGCTGTACTATTTGCCAGTACCTTAGTTGTTCAGTTTTCCTTTTTCTTTGTTGGAATGTAGTTTGTACATGGTAAGGTGCACAAGTCTAAGTATAGGTCAGAGTAAACTGCATAGCATTTACCTGTGTAATTTAAAAATTAAAACCTTTCTCTTTGCTATTGGAGACTTCCTATGCTTGCCTGTTTCTGGCCAGATGTGGTCCCATCATGCTCACCATCCCCAAGGGCAACACTATTTCCATGTTACCAAAGGTTAGTTTTAGCCTGTTTTTCAAGCTTCATAATGTATCTTTGTTGCTGTATGTAGCAATTCATTTTCATTACTTGGTAGTATTTATGTGAATATAGAATGTTCTCATCCATTGTAATATTAACAAACATTTAAATTGTTCTCAGTTTGGGGCTATCAGGAATAATGCTGCTAAGAACACCCCTCAGTCCTGCTGGGTGTATACTTAGGGGTTGGCTTACTGGGTCACACAGTCTGTCTTCATAGCTTCGGTACATATTGCTATTTTATACTCATCCTAGCAGTGCATAAGCATTTTGAGTTGTTCAGCATTCGTAACACTATTTTTAGCCTGTTTGGTTGGATGCTCAGAAGTTTTGAAAGCATAATTTCTTAAAACAAGGTTAAAAAAATAGTAATTTATAGATAAATGGCTATTAAACTGTGTATTTTTGAATACTGTTAACGTTCATCAATTTAACAAGTGCAATAAAGTACATTTTTAGTAAAACCACACGAAGTTTTGATTCTGTGAAGTGTATTATCTTTAGGGAGTGTGACAGCCAGCCTAGTTGGGGAGACGGGCAGATGAACCTCCGCGTGGCTCGGTGAACACTGTGACAAGGGTTTCTGCCTGGTGCTGTGGAAGAGCCTGAAGACACCCATCATGCGCAGCCCAGGACATCAGTGGATGGTCCTGGAGCAGACCCCATGCAAGTCAAATCGATTGGTGAGTGGAGTTAGGTCAGCAAAGGGCAGGAAGGGCCTAGCAGAGCACACACAGGCAAGGGACTAGATGCTGTTAAAGGAAGTATGACTAAAATGCAAGGGGCAGCAGGGCAGAGGGAGAGACTGCAGGCAGGACACACCTAGCCAAGAGGAGTTTTGAGGGCAGGGACCATACACCATGTGTGAGTCCTGATTAAGAGCGCTTGCTGACTCAGGTCCCCTTGGCAAGGCTGACATGCCAGCCAAAGACTTGTTGCAAATCCCTGGGGCAGGCTGGATGAAGAGGCAGAATGGACGGAGGACCAGTGTGGGAAGCATGGAGGTGCACAGTTGGGATGGGGGAGGGGTGCCTGCTAGCTGGCAAGAAAATGGAAGTGACCTGTGTTGAAAACTTACACTTTAATTACTCCCCCAAATCTGAGTCATTCTGCATCAATTAGTTCTGTTTGATTTTTGCTTGTATTTCTCACCTGAGAGCAAGCTTACGCCCTTCACAGCAGAGCTGGTGATCCTGGCCCCTCCTTTTGAGATGATGGGCCACAGACTGTTTCTATGAAAAGCTGGTGTTTTTAAGTCAGCATTTTCTGCTCCCTAGCAAAACAAACTTTAGAAAACCTTATTTTGCATTTGTAGATTGCGAGTGCGTAGCCTAACCAGAAATTCTACATTGGATGGGAAAGTACTACAACAAAAACCTCATAGTCCCCCACTGTCCCGCAGCACAGAGATTGTATTTGTTTCAAAGCCGAGGGGATTTTTAAATAAATCACAGTGTGTTGGTGTGAAACACTCGATGGTGGGTGCCCAGGTGGCACTGCAGGGTGACACCTGTCATTGTGGCCTCTCTGTGCTGTATGGATCCTGGTGCTTACTGAGGGCCAGTGTATCCTTTTATTCTTACTCTAAATATTTTTGTTCTCGAGGCTTTGCTGCTGCTTAGCAAACTGTCACCAATCACCAGCATGTCCACCAGATGAAGTGAAACTTCGGGCGGGGGGGTGCCAGGGCTTGAACTCAGGGCCTTGTACTTGCTGGCAGGTGCTCTAACCACTGAGTTAAATCCCCAGCCCCTGCAACTCTTAATAAGTTAAAAGTGACTTGAGAGCTAAAGTTAGCAGGGAAGGATGCCATGTGAACATTAGTTCTGGCTTCCTTTATTTTTCTAGTTTACCACTAGCGTTAGGAGTTACATGGTCAAACACTTCATTTCAATCATTTGGGACGCAAAGGATCCTCAAAGGATTCTGATCTTCAGTGACTTGAGAACAAATTTACCACGCAGGGTTGCTAGGCCTGGTCTGACTTCCTCTTACTAGTCACCAGGTGGCGCTCCTGGTGGGCAAAATTGAAGGTGAAAGCAAGCTTAAGGCAGGCCTTGGCCCTGTGAGAGGATGCAGAAGTCAAGAAGGTGTACCTGCCCACAGAAACAGACTGGTCTTGGGGCACTGTCGTCTCCCCACACTGGGTTTCACATGCCACCCTTCACTCTAATTACCAGCATTGCAGTCTAACGCAGGGAAAACCCATCCCACCACGTGACTAGAGTGCGCTCGACAGGAATGTGCTGGCCAAGGCAGGACTGCACTCTGCTGTTCCTTAAATCCCACCGCTCCTCCTTTGCTCAGGTGTAACACTGTCCTTGCTCTGGCCAGTCCAGGTAATCTGAAGTCTCCCTGGGACATAACCAGATTC
This sequence comes from Hystrix cristata, assembly GCA_004026905.1. Classification (NCBI taxonomy): domain Eukaryota; kingdom Metazoa; phylum Chordata; class Mammalia; order Rodentia; family Hystricidae; genus Hystrix; species Hystrix cristata. The sequence goes on from PVJO010001606.1 coordinate 85,419, forward strand.
CTTTGCCCTTCTTCAGAGGCCTGAGAGAAAAACAGGGGCCTTCTAGATTCCTGGGGAGAGTGAATGAAATGCAGGATGTTTCTCAAGTTTCACAATTACCTACTCATTTTGCAAACACAAAAAACACCAACACTTCTCTGTACCTCTCAAAGAGTGGAGGTATACTTCGAGGTAGGAAACCCTAAGAACCAAATCATTTTTGGGTTACAAGCATTCCTTGCAAAGTAAATATATGAAAATCTGGGTTTACATGAAAGTAACATAGTTTTTTCAAATGAGATTCCACATAGTTTTCTATGTATGTACGTACCTTTAACATAGCTCCACAAACTCATATGCATACATACAAACATATCTAAATGGTTTCATTTATAAAGATGAACCTGCATTAACCTCAGTTGCAGTCTTAACACATACATGGTCCACGCGGTGGGATCTGCAGCCCAGAGTCCAGCCTCTTGATCTGACAGGAAGTGTCCACATCTCTGCATGTATAGATTGCTGTGGAGGCATGTCACAATGTACATATGTGTGTGTGTGTGTTCTGTTTCCCAACCCTGCCCAACTATTTAGTTCTCTTCACTGCGTCTTTTCCATGTCATTCATTATATTTAAAATTCAATCTTCTTTGGGCATCTTGTAGCTTAATCTAAATTTGAAATAATTTCACCTTTTTCAATTTCTTTGCTGCCTTAGACTGAATATTTAGTATTCTTCTGCCTTATGGTTCAGAATTTTCATTGGCTATACTTGATTCTCATTTTGTTTTCTTCTTGTAGTAGTATTTACAGATGTTGTCTTCCATTTTTTGCTCATTTTGGAAAGGTTTGTTTTCCTTATTTTGTTCAAGCAGCTGGGTCTCTATTGGTGGACACAATGCAGTGTTTCCAGAGATGGTGCTATTTTGGTAAATGAGGTGGGGAGTCTCCTCAGTTTTGTACTTTCCTCTCTTTTCCTGCTTCTTCTTTGACTTTATGCTATCCAGGAGAGAGATTATGCCCCCTCTAAAAAATGGCAACCTCTCCAGACAGCCATCTCCAGCTCTGTGAACTTTCAAGCTCCTTCCTTTGGGTGCCCCAGTGACTAGCACTCTATGCACCAGTGTCAGATGCACCAGGATTTCCATCCTGCACAGTGGGGTGCCTGATTTTCTTCCCTATGTATTGCTACTGCTGAGTCCCTCTTGCCGTCATCTTGCTTTATGTGCTCCATCACCTTCACATTTTTTTCCCTGGTGTTGGGTATGGAACCCAGCGACTGGAGTGTGCTGGGCACACACTCTTACTACTGAGCCACACCCAGCTTGGTGTGGCACATGGGTCCAGACTAGCTCCAGTGTCACTGCCACTCTTCTGCTTACATCTGAGCTGCTGTCTTCTCTGTGGTTCAGTTATGCCAGACATGGGCACTCGGTGACTTTGCTCTCAGTGTAGTTTTAGATCAGGATAGAGAAAGATTTAAATTGAAGGAGCAGCCCAGACCCCCAGGAAAGCCAGGAGCCCAGGAGCCCAGGAGCTTCTCTCCTACACAGGAACACATGGGCAAGGCCACCGGGCACTTAGGGAAACTCACATAAAAAGATAAAAGTTAAACTAAAAATGGCTAATTAAATACTGTGGCCATTAGAAAGAATAGTTTGTTTTTTTAAAAAACTAGAAAATGAGAAAGAGGTCTTGAAAATTAAAAACCGTTTAGCAGACACAAAGCCCTTACTGCTATGGCACAATAGATGTCCCCATAGCAAAGACCAAGATCCACAGTGACTAGGAAAGTTCAGGTCAGGTTTAAACTAGTGGGCAGGCTGTCCACATAGCTGGACAACAGGACGCCCAGACAGAGAGCAGAAAAAGAAAAAAAACCCGGGTGGGGGGAAGAAAAAAAAAAGAGCAGAGAATGGAGGGAAGAGAAGTAATAAAGAAAATCGAGAGATGCCCCAAACAGTAGAGCACGGCTTCACTGCAGCTGAGAATAGGCATACACTGTGGCATACTTGGAAACTACAGCCCTGGGGATGAGGGTATTCTCTAACACGTGAAGAATCAGGGAGAAGGATGCTTTCTGGTCTCTCAGCATCCATACCTAGGAACAACTAATAAGGCAATACCTTCAAAACCTGAGGAAAGTGAGTTATAAACTCAGGTTCTGTACTCAGCCAAGTTACCAACTAAGTGTAATGATAAAATGAAATACCGATGTGAGAACATTTACTATCCCCTCACTCTGAAAGGAAGTTTTAGAGGTATGTGCCACCACGAAGAGGAAGTAAACCGACAGAGGACACAAGGTCCAGAAAACTGGACACCCAACACTGGGAGAGAAAGGAGTCCAGGAAGACAGCTATGTCCCAGGAGAAAAGGACTGGCCTCTGGGGGGCACAGGTTTAGGCCTCCCCCATACGGCCCAGAGGAGAACACACACTAAGCGGGGAAGGAAGTTGTGGAAGAAAATGAAACCCATCACAGTGGACTACACGCCTGGGCTTTGTGCAGCACAGTCACAGTCACATCGTTGGCTTGGGGACAGCGTAACCAGGGAGGGGCCAGAGAGGCGGAGGATGCCTGTGTGTGAAAGGCGAGCTTTGTGTTCTGGTCTGGGTGGCAAGTGAGCAGAGAAGGCCTAGTCCTGGAAAACTAGGACCCAAAGAATCCTTGAGGAATTGAAACTTGTTTTCTTTTGAGAAGAATGTGAGATTGCTAGTCTTTTCAGATTTTTTTACACCTTTACAGAATAAGTTGATTTACTTACTTAAAATTAAGCTTCAGGTTCCCATCCTGGTGCCTGCCACCACCAAGCTGTGACAGTTACTTCCTGACCCTAATTGTGGATGGAGATGAAACCTGCTCTGCCTATTCTGTACATTTGAAGAAAAGATGTGTCTAGTCTTTTTTGTAGAACACAGGAATATAGCAACTTCCCCACAGTCCCAATCTCTGTGGATTGAGACCTCCTCCAGTCCCCCTGATCCTATGACATCTTGTCCAAGCAGACACCCCCACTTGGTACACAACCTATGGCTGCACGGCTGTCCCCATCTGCTCCAGAGGCCTCTGTCCCTGTGGACTCTGCACAGGAGGCCATCCCCAGCTCGTGAGCACGCCCTCTGACATATCATGGGTCAGTGGGTACCAGGGGCTTTGCCGTGTTTCAGGTGAAGCCAGCTTTTGGGTGAACCACCCAAATCTGCATCAGACCATGCGGAACGCAGGGGCTCCATCCATGACCTCCAAGGCACAAAACATCCTTGAAGTAACAGAGATGGGATATGTACTTATGAATGCTTATAAATTTAAAAGTGTGCAATTATATTATTAGATACAAGGTATAAATACAAATCAGTGTGGCCTAACCCAGAATACAGCTCTCATCTTGGACCACATGCACTCTGGGAATTAAGAGTGCCTTGTTCCCATGATTAATTTAAATCAAGATATAAAGCAAAGACCTACCACTGGTAAGCAAACACTGACTAAAACCTCAGCTCTGCAGAGCCATCGGCTCAGCTTGCCCTGTGCGTTACGCTACCAGAGGACAGGGGAAGAGCACCTGTCCAAGGCCTGCTTCATTCCAGGCACTGTCAGGGACTCTGCATACCAAGTCACTTAAGTCTCATGGATCTCTTTAAATTTGCTTATTTTCATATTAGAAAAGGCTCAGAAGGTCACACAATTGAGGGGCTGAGCCAGAACTCAACGGAGATTTATCAATTCTGTGCTCTTTTTATTATACATCCTAATTTAATTAGTCTTCATTTCTAGCTTATTTGCCCTCCTTCAGTCCATGGCAATATATTTCAGTACAGTTCTCCAAATGCCTCAACAGAAGCCAAAACATTCAAACACTACATTAAAAATATTTTTAAGAGACACAGAAACATACACATTAATCTCACATGATAGGAACCTTTACATGAAGCTTTTCTGCACATACCCATGACTCCAGAGGCCCCTTCCTTCTGCAGCATGGAGGTGGTACAGACACAATAGCTCTGAAAATTAAGTAACTTTGCTCTACTGTAAGGACAAGATGCCAAGTGCTGAGAGTCTCCATGAGGCTGTCCACAGGTGTTTCTAAAGTTGCTGGACTCCTGTTGTCATTTACAAAAAGTAATACCACGTGTTCTGGACTAAGCCAGAGATGTGTGACAGGAGCACAATAACCGGTCAAAGGGCCCGTGATGAAAGCCAATGCATGCTAATGGGTTAAAAAACAAACAAAAGAAGACAGCTGGAAATAACCGTAATTTTTCAGAACATTTATACATCTTTTTAATTAGATTAGCTTTACAAGCAACTTGAGAGCTCGTTCATAAGGAAACACTGCTTTTCAAATTACATGACTTTATAGTCTATCTTGAAATTCTTTGCCTGCTATTGATAAAGGACTGTGTTTTACAGCTGGTTAATGTGTTGAATAAAAACAGTATTATGAAGCTTCATTTTTAACCAGGATTAACACATATAGGCCACAAATAGTTTTAAATTTTGTTTTAAATAGTCTTGCTTGGTGACAAGTTAACGGTCCCACTAACATGAAATGAATAGATTTTAAATGGATATTAAAGAAATGGCTATCCTGATTTCTGGATTTTTTCACAATGACCTCCAAGAAGGTATACAAACTTTTCCAAAAAATATACAATGTAAGACCTGTCGGCAAGCACGACCAGGGACAGTGCAGAGTGATACTCTGTGCACCTGCAGAGGTAAACACCTGGGTGACACAGGGGCTCCCAAAGTAAAGGGCTGTTGCTGTACATGTTGACAATCAAATAAACCTCCCACCAACATAAACAGTTCCTACAAACCCTAAAAACCGTAGTGCTTTTGAGCTGTGGCCTGATGCAGCACACCGTGCTGCAGACCAGGTGGCAAAGCCTTGCGCTCCCAGGTCGGGCAGCAGAGGCACTTACTGGCGAGGTGTCGCTGAGCATCTGGAGAGAAAGAGAGGATGCGGAGCAGACCTGAACACGGGCCAGGAAGACAACTGAGCTTTCTCCTGCAAGTCCCCCAAGTGAGATCCCAGTACTGAATATCGACCCCCAAGTCCACTATCAGGCTCAATTTCTTTTCATGTTTTACATGAACAATAGCAATCTTTTAATAAAAATTGCTCAGCTTTCCACAGAAAAGGTCTCTAATTGAATACAAACTATACAGATGCTGAAAGTGTCCTAAGCTGAAACATACAGAAATAACTTTGTATACTCACATTTTGGCAAAGAAGATCAAGGACAGAGACAGAAAACCCAAGGGGGCAAGGTCTCACATCTGTAATTCACGCAAAATATGGATACCACCCACAGGGCCTTGCTGAAGAGCCCAGGGAAGGAAGCCTGTGATGTCCGTCCCGATTCAGTTTTGTTTTTGTTTTCTACGGTACTGGGGATAGAACCCAGGGCCTTCACAGCAGTTACCTCCCAGCCCTTTATTTTTTATTTTGAGACATGGTCTTGCTGGATCGCTAAATTGTCCAGGCTGGGTTTGAACCTGCAATCTTCACATAATGCTGAGATTATAGGTGTGTACCACCACGCACAGCTCCAATTTGTTTTTTTAAATATCAGAAGTCTGGGAGGCCTGTGTGATTGTGTAATATTCTCTCTTTTTCTAAAAAATAAAAAAGAAGATCCATAAAACATAAAAATAAAATATCTGGTTTTACACTTTGTTTCTCTAAATTAAACATACATCTTTCAGCACTGGTCAGAAGGCCATGTCATGTTAGGGAAATAGTGCACAGCTGTCTGAAGAGCTTGGGATGTGAGTCTACAAACCCCATGTCTGTCTCGCTGCCTCTACCATCTCCCCTGGACACTTTTCAGCAGAAATAAGGTTCTCATCTACAGATCAGATAGAGTCCAGGATTAGGGAAGAAATGCAGCAGTAAATCTGGAAGTACAATTGAGGAGAGACAAAAGGAAACGTCTTCAATCAGGACATTATGTCTACAACTATAGGAGACATCTGAAAACAGAAGAAAGCCCTTTATTTTAGGAACTTGATACTGAGGGGAACCTCAAGTTCATTTACTGCCAGTAGCTTTAATTTTTTAAAAAAGTTTAACTTAAAAGACTAAACTGTTCTTACTGTGTATTTTTCTTGTAAAATGTGTTACTCAGCCATCAATGGTGACTGTTTTACTGTTAAGTATCATTATTAACAATGTCAAAAAATGACAGCAGCAATCTGTACGAGTTCAATTAGTGTAAGACAGGACAACAGAACAATCTGGGTTTTCAGTTGGTGATTAAAGTGCTCCTTTTCTTTGAGTCAAAAGAAAATTAGTCATCAGTCACTGGCAACAATCATTGTAAGAGGTCTTTTAGGGCAAAATTTAATAGTACGAAGAGGTTTACAAAAATAGATTGATGTTATTTTGAAGAATAATACTGTAATTTTTTTCTCAATTCAGTTTTGATAAATTGTACCTAATCATACAAAAATTACCCCAAATTCGAATTTGATATAAAAAGAGAGAGATGAAATGAATTCAGCTAGATGACAGATCTGGCAAAATATAAGAATGAAAAAATTCTATGTAGGGCACTTGTTTCAGGTCCAGATAGAAAAGCCATTTTCCCTCGACAGCGTCTCCTCTTCCTGTCAGCAATCCCAGATTGCAGCTGGCTGTGCAGTGGTCTTCTGCTCAATGAGACATGGGAAAGCTGCTTCTGTTCCTGGTGGAGTGCCGACCGGGCCTCTCCGCCTCTTTGCCCCAATCCTTCATGTTTACATGCCAACAGGCAGCGCCCAGAGTCCAGTGAGGGGTGTTGCTGGGCCGTGAGCCCCACTAGGCATCCTTACTGACCGAATCTGAAGGCTTATTGAGTTCCACCCTCACACCTTTTTCACCTGCAAAGGAAAAGCACACACGCATTTGCTAAGCCCCAGACAGCCACTGCTTCCCACTGTGTTCCCAGCACTGGAGACAGTATCACAGCCTGTCCCAGGGCTCTGCCCACGCCACCCTTGGCTTTCTCCTGTGACAGGTGCTGTCCTCAGACACAGGCTCTCTACAAAGAGATAATCACTTTATCTCTTTTTATTTTAAGAGCAATTTGGGCTCCTTTAAAATAGTAGAGTGTTCAGTGTCACTGAAAGTACACAAATAATGGCTGACATACACAGAAAATGTATGCACATTTATCAGTGGTTCACGAAAAAGAGTGAATCAGTAACATGAACACTAACAGTCATATAGAGAGATAAGGCAGAGTTAAAGGAAAGCCAGGTGAGTGGTCCATCAGCTGAGGGACACACAGGATCAGTCCAAGTGCGTGAATCTACGCGTACCACAAGACTCGAGGTGCCCATCTGAGGTACTGCCTGGGGCATCTCAAGTCATCTCTTGTGCACGAATTTTCTCCATGTCCATGTGTTCCTTGCAGGGTGTGTGGTTAGAAAAGAAAGGACATTCACATCCTTCTTAGGGAGACGGAGGCAGCCAGATGGCACGGTTCACCTGTGAGTCCAGGAGCCCATGGTCGGAAAGGACAATCACAGAACAACTCAGCTCACATTTAAATAACTTATATCCACACCTCTTTGCCTCAAACTTTCCTAATCTTTGGATAGTTTCCTCCATGAAAGATAACTGTGAAGATGATTTAAGAAAATCCTTTTCTTAATAAGGGAATTAAGGAATGTGACAAAATGTGGAATGACCTGATGTTGATAAGGACTGTCTTAGGTTTTCTGAAAGTGCCTCATGCTAGCAGGGTATCTTTGTTCCAGTTTGCCCTGGCCCCAAACGGTGTTTACCTGTTAGATATTTTACTTTAGCTCGTGCTCGCTCATCTGCATCAAAATACCAAACAGTTATTGCGTACCTAAAAGAAAATTTAGAATAGCATAAGAACGGTCACACTGGGGAGAGAGTGACTTGGTGTCTGTTAAACCTGCAAATGCCCCAAACACGCCCAGACTGGAAACATCAGAAGGCAAAGGAGCCCAGCAACGACTCGCTCACCGGCAGCCTCAGAGTCACAGGCACAGCAGAGGAGAGGCCCAAACTGAAGCTACACAGGAGACCAGTCCTCATATCTCTCTGAGCACCTCCTTAGCCTGTGTACCCACAGTGTGCAGACCCTGCACACCAGAAATGGGCAGTAAAGGGGTAAAAGGCTGTATCAACAGCAAAGCCCCCGAAGAGAGATGGGTGAAGGGCTGCAGGCATAGCCCTGGGGCCCTTCAGTGAGGAGAGGCCAGCAGCCTGCAGCTTCTGAGGACACACCAAGCCAAAGGGAAAGAGAACAGTGTTCAGTACAACCTGGAGTCATCAGGGACGAGTTAAACTATGCTAAATAGTTTTTAGGGTTTTTTTTTTTAAAAGGTGACACTGTTTGATGCTTAGAGTTTGTGTAAGCTTCACTTATCTGAATCATTTCACCTTATCGGGGCCATCTTATTCCCAAGTCCATGAGGTGACCTGGTTTACTAGGTCCCATAAAGCACAGTAAGCCCTGACGCAACAGGAGGAAAAGCACCCAGAACTCGAAAGGGGAAGCACGCTCCATGGCGCTGGTTCTGCAGAAGAACACAGCAATTCATTAAATATCTTGTGGGTTCCGGTCAGTGTTTGCGGGGAAAAAGCAACGCTGGCCCAGTGAAAAACCAGTGAGTGGTCACAAGTGAACCGTGTAACATGCTGGAGTCAGGGCACAGCACAGCCAGCATCGCCTCTGGGGCATGGAGGAGCACAGATCCCAGCTGGCACCCTGACTGCCACGCTGCTCTTCCCAGGGTGCCGCCACCATTCTTAGCACAGAGCTGCCTCCACTTTCTCACTAATGGGAAAGGAGGTCAGGTGTGTTAACACCGCATCTCCTCCCTCAGTGCCGCGAGCTTTCAGGTCACAGTCTGATACCTGCTCCAGCTCCCCTGAGCCCGCGTCCGTGAGGGCATGTGCTGCAGCTGCCATCGGCCACGCTGCTTTCCAGCCCATCTCCCACAGGCTGCCTTCCAGAGTCTTGTGCCTTGCCCCATCTGTCACCATGACTCTGCCATCAGCCCCTGGCCCTGCCACGCCTCTCTTCACCACAGCTCTCCCTCCTCACCACTGGCCTCAGTTTACTACCCCAAAACCACCAGCACTTCTCTATCTAGAAGGCTGCAACTGAGCCACACTCAGACCTCCATCAAAAGGAAGGCTTGTGCGGCAGCTTCCGGTCAGCAGTGAGGGGAACAGTGGGACACGGAGGGAACCCAGAATGACCCACTTCACGACATGACCCGATCGCCCTGATCTGCACTTGGAGGGTCCTGAGACCTCTAGTCACAGACTGCTTAGCCTGCTACCTACTTTGTGATTTAGGATGATGGCAACACGGCTTAGAAGGAAGGGGGAAGGTGGAAGGTGGAGAGTGCGGCCCCGGAGCCTGGTGCCATGCAGTCTGCCCAGCCTATGCCCCGTGGCCCCTGCACAGCCCCTCTGCCAGGTACTGCAGCCAATGCTGCCGGGCACTCTCAGCACTCTGAGCCTTTTTCTTAACAGAAAATTGGTAACTAGAAAAAAAGGGCTGTTTCTGACAAGTACTTATGTTCATAACAATGTCTGCGATACCTTCTGTTTTAACAGTCTAAATATTTTAATTCGAGTCATCATAAATGGCAAAAACAAACTTTCAAATGAATGCAGTGACACAATTGTTTAGGATATCACATCTTATAGAGAAGTCTAATGAAACTGAGACTGAGTCCAGGAACACGGTGATTTTCCCAACACTCCCTCCATACTTGGCAGCCTGTCCTCCACCTTTTCCTTCCTCTATTTCTCTTCACTGCTGCTCCTGGTTACCTCTTAGTTTTCTGTTCTGTATCCATTTTTCCATACTACCACCTTCTAAAGGTCCCTCTTTCCTTCTTTACCTTTCTATCCCCAAGTAAAATACATGAAATGGGACATAGCTAAGAGGTGCACAGCACAAGGGGCAGGTCTGGGAGGGTGGCTATGCCAAGAGATTCACAGACCTTTAGCCCTGACTGTGAGGGATTGCACACCATTGCTCAAATTAAGACAACTGTGAAACTTTCGGTCCATCTCAAAATCTCTGCCATCCTCCCACACTCTTAACCAGGTGTTACAGTTCAGCTTCGGAATGTCCCTCCGATCTCATGTGCTCAGAGGCAGGGCGCTGGGAGGATCTCGGGGGTTGCTACACTCATGACTGGATTCATCTATTGATTCACAGCTGAATGTGCAGTTAGGAGGTAGGGCCTGCACGGAGATGGGTCACTGTAGGTGTGACCTACAAGGGTGTGTTCCCGTCCCCGGATCCTCCCTTCTCTCTCTGCCATGTTCTTCCACCATGCTGTTTCTGCTTGGAGCCAGCCAACCATGAACGGGCTAGACCCTAAGACTGAGACACATAAGGCTCTCCTCCTGACAGTGGGAGCATCTGGCATTTTGTCCCAGCAACAGCAAAGTGCCCAGTACACCGGGTGCACCTGCAATCCCCCGTCCCACCGTACTCTTAACCAAGTTTACGTAAAGGAATGCTACCTTGTGGCGTATGCTGGTTGTACTTCATGAGGGTTGCGACGGTCAGACCAGAAAAACAGCAGTCTATCAAATTTGGGTTCAATGTCAGCAAACTGGGCTTTGCCTTCTGGAAATATTCGAAGTATACCTCCACTTACCTAGGAAAACAGTCAAATATGTTAAGTACAAACAACCAAAACTGCTACTGGGTTCAATTTAGAGGGGAAAAGACTACTTCAATGAATCAAAATTCTTAACTGATTAATGAATATATCTCAATTAACAAGGTATAAGGCGAGTTGATATTCTTATAGAAGGATAGAACCCGGAGCCTTTAACTTGAGCTATATCTCACTCCTTTTTTATTTTGAGACAGGCTCTTGCTAAGACACTAAAGTGCTCAGGCTGGGCTTGAACTTGTGAGCCTCTCAATGAGTTGTTACTTTAAGCACATGCTCTGAGTGGACATGGTAGCACATGCCTGTAATCACAGCACACAGAAGATTGAAGCAGGTGTATCACCTCGAGTTTGAGGTCAGTCTGGGCCATATAGAGAGTTCAAGGCCAGCCTGGATTACATAGTGAGACCCTGTCTCGGAAAAACAAAAATAAAAACACTCCAAAAAAATCAAAAAACAAACACTAAGTAATGATCTGATGCAAGGAAAACCTTGAGTTTTTTTACTTCAGAGATTTTTATAAATACGTAATGAAATAAATACTGTCTGGATTCAAACATCCAAAAATGATGCTTGAGAGTTCTGAAAATGTATCTTACTTATGCTGGCTAATGATCTGCTTATAACTCACCTGTAAAACCGATACATGCCAGGCTACCTTGGTGAATGGCTTATCTTGACTCACTGTATGAAATAAACACTATCGTACCTTAATGTTCAACGGACCCTTCACAGGACAGTCACAAGCTTAACATCTTTTATTTAAAGGTTTCAGGGCATGGGCAGAAAGCGCCATCATTTACCCCACCAACAGCACCATGTTCCTCATTGGTACCCACGCTCTCCCGTCCACACTGGGTGGGACACAGTGAGGACTGTTCCTGCTCCCCTCAGCACACCACTTTCTGAGATGTGGCAGGCTCATATGCTCACCTCAGTACTGCCTGAACGGCAGGGGCGCTGGGAACCTTGGGGCCTGGGTGAGGACAGGGAGGAACCAGGCAGATCTATTCCTTGTTTTTCAAAGTCTGGTGAGACTGAGGCTGGCAAAATCCACCCACCATGGCACTCTTTGCCTCTAGTGATACAATTCCTAAGCAGAAAGACTCCTGAAGGTGAAGGGAATCTACCCCTGATCCAGATGTCATGGAGCCTGCACCATACCTAGAACATGCAGTGAGAGACAATATTCCTCGGGCTGCTCCCCAACAGGGCCGGACCTCGACTCCTGGGACCCCTGCCTGCTTCCTCAGGCACGAGAGTTCCCAGGCCTCTGCCATACATCTAAAGGACTCCAGACTGGAACCCCACCTCACCTCGACCAGGTTCCCCAGAAAAAGCACAAGATGCTGTGCAGAAAATGTTGTTTTTCCCCTGGAAACCTTCCCACCTCTACACCAGTGGCTTCCTACACGTGATCTGTCTTGAGGAGTGGCACAGCTGGTAGCAGCAGTCTGTGGAACTGTCCCCTCTGGGGGTTGTGTCTCCTTCTGCTCTGTGTATAAAAATACAAAGACCTGGCCCTGTCAAGGTGATATGCGATTAAAATATTAGCCTGGACAATGTATAACGAGATCTAGAAATTAGGAGTTGATATACATGTTTCTGGCTTTCTAGATATTCACAAAATCTGACAAAGTATTTAACTGAGTTGTTTTTCTTTTGGTGCTGGGGATTAAACCCAAAACATAAACACTGAGCCACATCCTCAGTCTTTTAAAAAAAATTTTCATTTTGAGACAGGGTCTGGCTAAGTTGCTAAATTGTCCAGGCTAGGCTCCTACCTCGATCCTCCTGCCTCGACCACCCAGAGTGCTAGGATTACAAGTGTGTATCAGCATACCTAGCTCAAAAAAATCAATTTGAGCAGGGTATGGTGGTGCATGCCTATAATCCCAGCACTTGGGAGGCTGAGACAGGAGGATCACCACACGTTTGAGGCCAGCCTGAACTACACAGTGAGTTTAAGGCCACCCTGAACTACATAGCGAGAGACCCTGTCTCAAAAAAGAAAAAAAAAAAATCAATTTGTAAATTTTAACTAAAATTATACCAATCTGTTATGTGCCTTGGGTTCAAGAAGAATTGCCAGATTTCTCTATTTCAAATTCTGAAAGCGCTGAAAAACCATGCTTATTGGCATAAAGCTTGAGGATCTGCCCAGCAGTCTACTTGTCTCTATGCTGAACTTGGATTAGGACAATGAAGCTCTTTAATCCAGAGTTACAGGTGCCCTGGAGCACAATGTGAGCACATTCTGACTTTGCACACCTCAGAAGGGAGGATCCCATCTCTGAACCCTTAGGACTGTGGTTTCTACCTGTATATGGGTGGGAGGAGTGTTTTAAAGGTTATTTGATTTTTAAAAACTTGGCCTGCTATAAGTTTGTGTTCACTTTGTGAGAATCTACTAAACTATACACTGTGTTCAGTTTTGCCATGTGAATGTTTTGCTTCAGGTAAACAATCAGTCTACAGCCTGCAGTGCAGTAACACTCGACAGATTTTTATAAAATCATTTAATAAAACTGATGCTAATCTTAAAGGAACACAGTTTTAAAAGAAGAGATTACATATATTGTATATTAAAACTGGCTTTTCAGGGTTGGTCAGTGTCAATAAACTCCCACAATTAGGGAAAGACAGAATCTGGCTTCAATATTCAGAAACCCAATGCCATATAACATCTCTATAAAAATGCAAAGAATAAAACAGTAAATAATCCACAACAGGGGCTGGGGATTTAGCTCAGTGGTTAAAGTGCTTGCCTTGCAAGCACAAGGCCCTGAGTTCGTTGATCCCCATCACCACCAAAAAAAAAAGAAAAAAGAAAAATCCATAACAACAACTTACAGATCAGCTTCACCAAAAGTCATTGTAAAACAAATGTTCTCAGAAGTATTATTATAAAAACTATTAAAAGGAAGTTATTTTAATAAGGTCACTTATATAAAAGTTAAAATTTCAGATAATTTTTTCAATATCTGGAATAACTAAACCTATTTTTTCAGATATACTAGTACTTTTGCATCGTTTTATTGAGGCATAATTAATTGATATACCAAAAAGCATCATATTTAATGCATATAATAATTTGATGCGCTTGGACATAAAGCACAGGCTTGTGAGGCCACCAATCACCACAATCAAGATGAGGAGTATACTGTCACCTCCCAAAGTTCCCTATGTCCTCGTCCCCCCTCCCCTTTTTTTTTGATAGTTAGAACACTGAACATGAGATCTACCTTCTTAAATTTTTAAGTGCATGACACCGTATTGTTACTTACAGGCATCCCACATATGCCGTATGTGACACATTAGTTATTTGTTTTCAGGATGCTGGTAGAGTGGTGCCTCAGTTCACGAACTGAATTCTTTCCACGATTCTGGTCACAAACTGAATAGGATGAGAACTGAATCAAATTTCCCCATAAGGTCACCACTAAACCTAGCCATTGAATTTCATTCAGTTCTCTTCCAATGTGGATTGTGACGAGAATTGTGTTAAGAATTAAATTCATGAACTGCAGTACCACTATTTGTTTTCAAATACATTAGTATGTATATATGTATGTATTTATGTAGGAGATGGAGTCTCACTATGTAGTTCAGGCTGACCTTCAACTCATCATACAGCCCAGGCTGGCCTCGAACTCAAGGATCCTCCTACCTCAGCTTCCTACCTCAGCCTCCCAAGTGCTGGGATTACAGGTGTATGCTACTATGCCCAGCTCAGTACTTATTTATTTCATAAAGATCTACCCCAATACCTGTGACTGAAACAGGTATGAGAGAGTTTAATTTTTCTAAGTATTAAGGACAGTCTTATCTAATATTGGCAGTATGAATCTTAATATTTGTAAGAAAAAAATACCCATGAGAAAAAGACATAAATGCTCGATTGAGCTGCCTACCTTGGCATCCCAGTCTTTATTTAGATAATATATACATGTCACACATCTTCCATCTCCATTTGGGTTATCCACATGACGAACGTAACCTGTTCCATTGCCTGGGTAACAAGCAACCATGGCCTGAAATAACAACAGGGATCTTTAAAGTCTGTGTGTGGACCTAAGGGAGAACAGTGGTATATAAAAAACAGCTCTGAATTCTGGCTGCTCCGACTTACACTCACGTTCTTCTCTCTGACAGGATCGCACGGCAGGTAAGAAGCCAGAAAGCTATTTCATGCTGACATTTATAAGGAAGCAGGAAGGTGAGGGACAGCCCAGGGCCTGAGGATTTCAGCTGAGCAGCAACAGGAAGGGCCAGCATTGGAGGTCAGGTAGCAGCACAGCTGTGGACCCTGGGTGGCCACGAGCCAGCGAGCACCCTCCTTAAAACAGCAAAGGTCCACAGCGCAGGCCCTACCGTCAGATCTTTACACACACCGATGAGCAAGGTCAGGAGAGTTTCTAGCTTGCTCCACGGAGAGCCGCCTCTCTCCCCACTCAGAACACCAGTGTCCCACACCAGAGAGGTGGGCACTCCCAGATACCACCTGCTGCCTTTCTGAAAGCCACCAGCAAGGATGAACATCATTCCTTCATAATTTATTTGCAGCCCAGGGGATGGAACCCAGGGCCTCAGCCTCACGGTATCCAGGTGCTCTACCACTGAGCTCCACCTACAGTGAGGTCGGCATAATTTAGATGGTGAACTCCAAACAGCAACTCATTGAATATTTGTGATTAGAAAAAAAAAAATAAAGAACAAATTAGTATATGATGAACCCCCTTTTTTGGTTTTTGGAGACAGACTGTGTAGTTCAGGCAGGACTTGAACTTGGCGATCCTCCTGCCTCAGCCTCTGGAGTGCTGGGATCACAGGCATGCACCACCACTCACAGCCCCGAACTCCTCTTTAAATCAGAAGGAAAACCATGTTTTTATCCAGCTTATAACAAGACAGAGTTCAGAAGACTGCTGAGTGTTAAGCATGAAGGGGGAGAGGGGACCCCAACACAAAGCACAAAATCACTTACATCCTGTAGGTATGTGTGCCTTGTGATCAACTGAAAGGGCCAGGCTGATTTAAAAACACTCCTAGGCCTGTAATTTCAGCACTTGGGAGGCTGAAGCAGGAGGATTGCCACGAAGTCTGGGCTACACAGTGAGTTCCAGGCCAGCCTGAACTACATAGCAAGACCCTGTCTTAAAAGCAAAAACAGAAACAGCAAAAAGATGTTCAATGTTGCCAGTTATTCTTGAAATGCTTTACTTCTCCATGTATTAAAGCCAATGGATCCACATAAATCTATCAAAGATTAAGTTACTCTGCCATATATTAAGATAAATGACAAATGCTAAATTTTAAAACTCATGTTCAATTGACTAGAAAAACAGTGATTCAGTGGTTCTATCTCAGGGACTAGGAAGCATTTTAAATTTCCATCCTGTTTTCCTTTGTGGTACTGGGGATTGAACTCAGGGCCTTCATACTGAGCTACATCTCCAGCCTTTTTCTTTTAGACAGAGCTTTTAGACACACATACCTAAATTGCTCAGGCTGGATCCAAACTTTCAGTCCTCCTGCCTCAGGCTCCCAGAGCACTAGGATTACACCCAGTTTAAACCTGTATCCTTAAAAAGAAAAAAATCCAGTTGTCCTAGGCACCCTGACTTACACTCTTTATACGAGCAGATTTCTTGGTGACCTTACAGTATGTCTTTATTTTTTCCTAACTCAAGCAGACTGACGAGCTCCTTCTTCCAGCACTGGGGTTTGGCAATGCCAGGAAATGGCACGGGACTGTGAGTGCAAGACAGTTCCACGAACAGTGAGCCCAAGTGAGTCCATTGCCAGCTGCCAGAGTAGAGTAGAGCTCAGATGACAACCACGAGAGGCCACCAACTTAACCTCAGAGTTAACCCAGGTGTGGTGACCTGAGAAAGTCATGGTGAGCTATGAAGGGAGGAAAAAGCCCAGACTTGAATTCCTCCCTACAGCCATCTCATCTCAGAAGGTAAGCAGGTAAGCTGGCCCCTCCGACTACCTGCCGAGGGAGAAAGGAAAAACCCTGCTCTGGTTTACCCCATCCATTCCAGCCAGCCACTTAGCAAATTTGTCTTGAGACCAGGACAGGGCCTGGGGTGAAGGTGATGAAAAGAGATCAAGTCTCTTGCGCTCATTTATTATGAAACGTGGTCCAATAAACATACGTAATACAGTGTTCTGGGGCAGCAAGTTATCCTTTCATGAGCTATGAAAGAAAACTGAGTAAGGCTGCAGACAATGGCAGCATGATGTTCTAGGACACTGTCAGGGCAGAAGTCAGTTCCAAGGCACTGCTGTCTGAGCAGGCAGGCCACACCCGAGGGGGACACAGGGGCCGTTTAGGGTGGTGGCTGCTGTGGCTTGGTAGTGTGGAAGACAAGAGCTGGCCAGAAAGGAAGACTGGACCAAGTGAGGAGGACCATGAACCCAGGGAGAAGAGAGTCAGCCACACTGGACAGCTGAACCTGGTCAGCCAGAGTGGGGACCACATCTGACTGATGCTTCAGGAAAAGCAGTTCCCATCTGCATGAACAAAAACTAACAACAGTAATAACCTGAGTATCACTCACCACTGACATTTATTGGGTGTTTACTATTCTCAGTGATTCCTGTGTAATAACTCACCTGACACACCTGGTGAGGTAAACACCCTTATTCTTGCCTTCACTTAATTGTTAAGAAAAGGAAGGCCAGAAAGGCTAATGAGTGTCTCGAAGCCTGGGCAGGTAGATGCTGGGAATCTGGTTCCCAACCCAAGTAATCAACCCCAGCTAGACTGCTGGGGAGAGGACAAAGAGATAAGTCAGGAGACCACCGCAGCTCTCTGGCAGGTGGGAAGCAGAGAGAAAGAAGAGCAAGGCTGACTCTATAAATAAGTGATGAGGTTACGGCTCACCATGACCCAGCCCTGGAGGAACGAGAAGAAGCTGCTGATAGCATGTGTTGGGTAGGAAGGTATCCCAGCACAGTCAAGAGCAGCCAGGTACCCCAGAAGGGAATGGAACTGAGGATTCTGGTACTGAGATTTCCAAGTAAGATTAAAAAAAAAAAATGCAATAAAAGTTTTAAACTTTCAAAGTTTCAAAGGAAAAGTTTTAATTTAGTTAAATAGAATACATTAAATTGCATTGAATTTTTCTTTTTCTTCAGCCTCCCGAGTGCTGGGATTTACAGGCATGCGCGACCATGCCTGGCTGCATTAAATTTTCTGAATCCTGACATAGCTCAGTTACCTGCATCTAAACATGTTTCTAAGGGCAGTGTTACAGTTTAGACCTGGAATGTCCCCCAGAAGCCTCAGGTATTCACCTTGGAAGGTGAATGGATTACGGGGCGCTATACCCATCAGTGAACTGCTGAGTTCCTAGCTGAATGTGCTGCTAGGAGGTGGAGTCTGGTTGGAGGAAGCACGTCACGCCCTGGCCCTCCCAGCTTTCTGCTTCCAGAGGCCATGATGTATTGTGTCCCAGCAACACGAAACTGTCTACCATGGCAGCCATCACCATGCTGGCCCTGTTTGCCGCTCCCTCCCTCTTCTGCTCAGGGGCTCAGGACACTGGAGATTAGAGAGGAGAAGAGGAAAGGAGACACGTGTGTCCCTCAGCCTGTGTTTAACATTCCACTCAGTGAACTCACCAATGCCAGCAATACAAAAGGTGGCAGTTCTTGATTTTAGTTGTAAAAGGGTAAAAATGAACAGCAATAAACCCCAGCAAACTAGAAACCCTGAAAGGAGGCAACACAATTCCCACATGTAACCCTGAGGCCATGCTCCTATCCTAATCTGCTATCTCAGAGACCCCAACTTTAAATACTTCAACTTCCCATGGGGGAAAACCTATTCAACATAAGCAAAACAACTAAATACTACCCTTCTTCCTTTCTGATATGAAAATATACATGTTCGAGGATGTTCTTAAGATAGGAAACACCATAAATGTGTTTTTCCCTCTGAGAATAAAAGGAAGGAAGAGGCTGCAATACCTCTTTGGAGTCTGAAGGTGTTTATTTCAAGCACTAGAAGGCTTCAATATGAAGGTGAACCAGTGAACTTTTGTTGTTTTCTTAATTTTCCTTTTTGAAGTGACTTATTTAAAAACAGATTCACAGCTGAAAGAACTAAAATTTGATGATAGATTACCTGTAGCCTCCAATGTTAGCAGCTGCTCTGGAAAAGAAGTGAACACAGTAACCATGCATAGGCTCAGACAGGTCACAAACAGCACAGCTAAGGAAAGCATACAGGTGAGGGTAATAAACACAAGAGTTGCACGCAAGTGGCTAGATGCAAAGACATGACTACCTGCCATGGGAAACTTTCCAGGCAACTGGAAAGACCTGAGATAGAGACAGTCACAAGTGAGCAGGACCTCAAAAGATAAAAACAGAAGTCTGCCGGAGTAGGGGAAAATCCCAAGTACTACAGGGATATTTGCACAAATGGAAACCTGAAAGAAGACACAAATAGGAAACACCATGGCATTTGTGTGGTGGGGATGGGGGCGGAGCAGGAAAGCAGGCAGGCAGCTGGGGAGGTGATCATGGAATTGCTGAGGACTGTCACCTTGCAGGCCAGAACTGGCCAGATGTGCAGGAAAGAATCACCGGGGCTGCTTCCCAAAAACGATGATCCCTACCCCCTCTACTTGAAATTATGGATTCATATGTAGGGGATGAGGCCTGGGATCTGGACTTTCAAATGAGCACTCCATTCTCATTGGCAAAGGGTCAAGAATAAAGGATTAGGAATTGTGATAAAATAATAATATCTCCATTTCATAAACATCACTCAGGTTACTTGCTGAGGATGAAGAATGACTTGAAAGAAGAGTTACAGACACAGAGGTGAGAGACAAGAGTCAGAATAAAGGGGAGGGGGAATGGAAAGCTGGGTAACCTAGAGGGACAGGAGGAATGTAAAGCAGATAGGGCCTAATGTGGTGAGGGAGGAGGAAGAATTCACTCTAAAAACGTAAACCTTAAAAATATCCACAACATGTTCATTAACTCAATACTGACTGAGCACCTATCACACGTCAGGCACCATTCAGGATACAGGATGAACAGGAAGAAGAGTAACATATTCCAGCAGGAGGAAAAGGGGCAAAAGAGCGAGGCCCATATACAGCATAACATGCCATATGCTGGAAGGGAGATTATGAAGAGGAACAGGGAGCAGGGAACATGGTGCTGGGGATTATGTACAGGGATTTCAGGTGGACCTGAGGAAGGGAAAGAAGACACCTGAGCAAATCTGAGAGCTGGAGAAGGGTGTACTCTGGGCAGAAGCAACGGCAGCCTGGGAGGAGGAAGACGAGGGGCAGGACGGTGCAGAGAAGGGCACCAGGCAGACCACAGGGTAGGAGAAAGCCAGGTGGGTGAGATCACAGAGGGCGCTGGGGGCCACGCTGTAGATGGAATAAAAGGGTTCTCAGGGGTCTGATGGCCATGCAGAGCTGGGGCAGGAGGAGCCACAACCCAGGCCCATTCCTATGCCCATAGCTGCACTAGCACACAACAACCTACAATTTTCTCAATGATTTAAAATCACACAAATGAAGGAATTCACCAATTTAATGTTTCTAAGCAGTGACATATACAACTCTAACATAGCCAGGAGGCAGCCAATATCACAAGCACATAAAAGGAAGAAGACTGTGTGATCTGAACTAGAATCAACATAATGAATTCCAATGCAAGTGAAGTAAATCCTACCTTTAAAGAGGCAAGAACCAACCATACAAAGGTCAAAATAACAATCACCATTTATTGAGATAATACTGTGTGCAGGTCACTGTGTTAGGAATGTTACATTCATCCGTACAACACCTGGGGGGCAGGCATTATTCTCATTTTGCACAGCCAACTATAGAATAGGAGTAAAGCAGCATGGCAGAATAGATATCTTTAAGGGAAAAAAAAAAAAAGAGCCATGGATTTTAGTGGACCATGAACTAAAACAGCTGCTGTGTTAAAAGCTAGTGCAATAAGAAGGGACACCGAGCCTTTCTGCCACATCTGGAGCCCGCAAATACTTCTGGGTCTACACGGGAGGAAGGATGCTGACAAACTGCAGTCAAGTGTTTAAAAAACAAGAGTGGCCCCAATAGTCAAGGCCAGGAGCAGGCAGGGACAGGGGCAGCAAGCTGGGCAGGGGAAGACCCGCTCTAGGGACTGTGCTCCCCGGGGGCGCGGGGACCTCAGCTACAGGTAACACTGTGTCGAATGCATGTTTTCCAATCTGCAAAACTGCTTTTCCTGTCACCAAAGGGCTGCGAAGTAACAGGAAGAACACAGGGAGTAAGCACGGGGGCTCAGGAGCCAGGTTCTCTGCACGTGAGCCCCGATGGACTGTGCCATTTATAGGCTGTGTCACTCTGGCAAGTGACTTAACTCTCCGTGGCCAACCCGAGGCCTATGAAGTGAAAACAGCATACTAGCACAGGCAGGTACTGAGTGCAGTGTCCAGAGCCCAGAGACACGAACACCAGCTGTGCCCAACCGTGAGGGAGAACAGAAGTCCCGAGTCCCCAGAACTGTTTCTTCACTTCAGAAACTAGGAGACTGCCCCCCCCACCAGCCACCCAGACGGGCCGATCAAACAGGAAGCACAGGAAAGTGCGCTAGTCATGGTGGTGCCCACCTGTAATCCTAGAACTCAGGAGGCTGAGGCAGGAGGACAGCTGCAAGTTCAAGGCCAGTCTGTGCTACACAGTGAGCTCAAGGGCAGCCTGAACTACATAGCAAGACCCTGTCTCCAAAAATCAAAACCAAACAAACCAACCTTTCCCCTACCAAAAAAAAAAACCCCCCCAAAAACCAAAAAACAACTCAAAAAATCAGCAGCAGCACAGGAAGGTGTTCTGCAAATCAAATTTCTTTCTTCCTTCTCAAACACCTTCACCGTACTGTCTGACAGTACCTGCTGTGTGCCAGGCACTTGGCAAGTGTAATCTCCATGATTTCACTGAATCCTCACAGTCTGCAACTACTACCCTCCCTTCACACTGAAGGACAAGGGGCTTGGAAAGGCCACATACCTGAGCAGTCAGCCAGAGTGACGGTCCGGGACTACTGGGATCTCTGGCCCTGTCCTAGGCCTCCTCTCTACGTAAGCTTTCGCATTTATAGATCTCTGGCGCCAAGCACATGCTCAGTAAAATGCCTTATGTAAGGTGGACATAGTGGTACATACCTAATACCAGAACTCTGGGAGGCTGAGGCAGGGGGATTGCAAGTTTGAGTTCAGCCTGGGCAAACTTAGCAACTTACTGAGACTCTGCTGTAAAAAAATTTTTTAAAGTTGGGAAATTAGGGATATAGGTCAGTGTGAAGGCCCTGGGTTCAATCCCCTGTACCCCAAAAAACAAGAAAAAGAAAAAAAGAAAGGAAAAAGAGCACATGGCTAAGCCCATCAGAGCAATGGGCTCAACTCAGGATTTCTATGGAAGCCTTGGTAAAAGACGTCCCCTTTTACTGTGTTTCCAGAATGCAACGCTGACACCTCAGGGGCTACACTGCTGTCACATGGGCAGGATATGCCAAACTATAGCCAACACAGAAAGAAAAGGCTTTTGATTTTGATTTTGTCTGAGCCTGCTGGTGGATCAAACTTCTAACATCTTGAACCAAGGGCTCCAATTTACTGGTGAATGTCTCGTTTGCACACACCTATTTGAAGGTCCTTCGTTTTGGCCATTTCCAGGTGAGAAGATCTGCCACCTGGTGACTCCGAAGAACCCCCTAACCCTAACCTCAGCCCTACATCTGAGCTGGTGACTCAGAATATAACAGAGTTCCTTCCAAAGAACATCTGGTGGACTGTTCTCTATGTGCAGCTGGACAGGAGAGAAAATTTCCTGCCCCTGGCACATAAAAGCAAGGGCAGGGTGCCTCCATTCTCCTATCTTGCCCATTGCTGGCTTCTTCATTCCTTAACCTCGTCCTGCAAACTCATGACTTTAGATGAATCCAATCTTTGCAGCTCCCCCACCCAAGCTACTTAGCGCCAATGGAAAAAGTTATAATCCTGCAGACTGACAAAACTAAAAGTTGTCCCTGACCTCTCAATGTGATCTTCAGATCTTGGCAGTTTCCATGTTCCTCACCAGATTTGTTGATATTCCTCAAAATGGCTATGTCAAACCTCTGTGACTCACTTCTGCCAGCCACTATTTTAGCCCCAACTTGCCTGTTTTCCCCCCAGTACTGGGGATTTAACACAGGGCCTTTACATTACACCCCAGCTCCTCTTTTTCCTGAGCTACATCCCCAAGCCTTTTCATCTTGGGGCAGGGTCTCACTAAGTTGCCCAGGCTTGGCTCAAACTAATGATTCCCCTGCCTCAGTCTCCCAGAGTGCTGGGATTACAGGAATCTACTACCATGCGTGGCTGACCCAACTTTCTAATTAACTAGATGGAGATGTTTTCTATTCATCTGAGATAGTGAAGATGACCCAATGAAAATTCTTCATCTTCTTACCAATGACCAGTGGCTAAACCAATGACTTTCGTTGTCTGATTCCCTCAGGCAGAATGGCTGGAGTAGGAGATACACAGTATTATGCTGCAGCAGATAAAAAGCTGCTCTTTCTCCTATGGAGGCTAATCCTGTCTCCCACAGGGCATACAAATCACCTAGGGACATTGTTAAAAATGCATACTCAGATTTAGGAAATTTACAGCTAGCTCAAAATTTGCTTTTTTCCCAATAAAACAATGCCACTGGTCTGAGGGCAGTATTTAGAGCATCAGGGTCTCAATCACATCCACGCTCATCTCCTCCCAGACCATACTCTACGTCTACTCCTTACTTGCCCTGTCTTCAGCACCAGCTTCTCCACAGATGGACCCCTTCCACAGTGTATACCATATTGTCTATTTTATTTTTTTCATATTGTCTATTTTAAAAAGCAATCCTCCTCTTTTCTGCTTTAATTTCCCACCCAATCTTTCCCACTCTGCTTACCTCCAGAGACAGGTTTCTGCAAGGAAGAGTCTATCATGTCAATGGTTCCAAATTTCCTTGGATCACAGAACCTTAAGTGTCTCCATAGTTTTTCCATGGCTCTCCCAAGCCAGAAGAAATATCTAATAGTTGCTTTTGTTAACTAGAAAAGGCCCAATCACTTAGTTTTTAAGCCTTAACAACTTAGTGCCTCTGGGACCTGCTCAACTTTCCACACCTTGGAATCAGACTGGACACTATCAGCCTTGTTTCCTGTTCCACACTCATTTTCAGGAGGGAAAAACTTTTTAACAGACCAAGTACTGAAAATGCTGCTTCACGGAAAGATGATAACCATGAAGGAATATAGGGATCTAATGCTGTGGGCCTCCAACAGATGCTGGTACACTGCCCTTGAAACCTAAAAATATTCTATGAGTTTGCTACAGTGCTCTGGATGAAGGCAGGTCACGCTCATCCTCAGTGTTGCAGCACCCCCACTGACTACTGGAAATACAGACTCTGGGGAGCCCCCCAGACCTACTGATTCAGAATCTCCACTTGAACAAGATCTCCAAGTAACTCACAAGTTAACAGAGACCAGAAGAGCAGGTGCCTGGTCCCTGCCTACCACCTCCACTTACACCCAGCTCGCTGCTTTCAGACATCTGCTCTCATAATGCCAATGAGGGCAACCTAACAACTCCCTCGCCTTTTTAAATAAAAGTGATAGATGTCCTTCAGGTTGATCCAAGAAAGGCTCTCTGCAGTGTCTGGTACTATTCATCGTGAAGCTCTGCTCTCCCTGGTGTCTGAACTACCACCGTCCTCCAGTTACCTTCTCCTCTTTCTGCCTGCATTTCTTCTGCCTGTTCCTCCACAGGTGGCTGGAGTCTTGTTCCTCCTGTCAATTTCTGCCGCCAGCACTGTTCCTGCTGTGCTTAACTTGCTCAGTCCCCAGGGCACAGCATTCAATCCCAGGGGACCACTGTGATCCAGGCTGTTCTACAGAGCGTCAGACCTACACAACAACAATGTGGATCTGCACAGGCACAGCAAGCCCAACAGTTCAAACAGCTGATCTGCATTTTCCCTCACCCTTCCATGCTCTTCTTTCCTTCACTGAATGGCATACTTCTTCAACCAGTTTCCTCAGAGGAACTCAGAAACCATTGCAGGTTCATCCTTCACCCTTCACCTTTCTCTTGATCTAAACCATCAATCACATCAAAAATCCTTGCTATGTCACGATCTGTGTTTTTGTTTTGTTGGTGGGGAGCAGTACCAGGGATTGAGCCTGGGCCTCATGGAGGCTAGACAAGCACTCTACCACTGAGCCACATCCCCAGCCCTATGTTGCCAATCTGTGTGCATCTCTCCATTCTCAGCTTCTGCTTATCTTCTGCTTGGGTGCCTATCACAGCCTCTTAACTCACGCCTTCCTCTAGGACTGCCATGCCCTGCTACCAACCATTCCCCACATTCCAAAATCCACATAGCCCATTTCTTTATATTCCCAGAAACCCTGGCCTATCAAAAAAGGAAGTGATTATTGTATTTGTTTCTAAGGTTGCTGTAACAAACTACCACAAACTTGGTGACTTACAGTAATAGAAATTTGTTGTCTTGCAGTTCTGGAAGGCAACATCAAGGACTGGTGGAACCTTGTTCAAACTGCCTTGAATAGCCCAAGATAAGGCAGAGTATTACCCAACTTTAAAACCCTTAGAAAAGTTGAGAAAATATTAATTTATGAGATTCATACAATCAAGAAAATGTAAGCCAATTGTTTAGGGTTTAAAAAGACCTCTTTTCTTTACAAACTTGCTGGTTGTGAGAGCCTTTTAGAAGAGTTATAAATGTGCTCTGGGTATCTGAGATATTGGAAAAACATTTATATGTCCCTTATCAATTGAGAGTATAAGCAACCCCAATTTTCTCAAACCAAATGTGAATTAAGATCTGTCAGTCTTGGGGCTGGGGATTTAGCTCAGTGGTTAGAGTGCCTGCTTTGCAAGCACAAGGCCCTAAGTTCGATCTTCAGCACCAAAAAAGAAAAAAAAAAAAAAGATCTGTCAGTCTTCACTCTGGATTCTGACTCTGATTCAGGAGATTAACAAGATCATGACTTTGATACAAAGCTTACACAGTTAAAGAACTACCCCACCTCTGCATACGCTGCCTGGGGAATGTGAAAATTTACAGGAATGTTACTACTGACCAATAATGATATTACATGAAAAACTAACCTGCTCTAATATTTATATCTCCATACTATCAAAACAATGTCCTTTTGAGCAAAATGCTTTTTGAGCATTTGTCTTTGCTGAAGTTAGACAATTATTTCAGTAAAGACTGCCTTATCTGAACTTTTTAAAATTTAGAAATTTCTGTAATACACAAAGCAAGATCAAATAGATGATCCAAAAATAAATACGACAGCCCTCAAAACATGAATAAATAGAAACATGTTTTGCATGATGTAATAAGAGATCATATCTAGATTGAAACTGTTTTGGATTGTATAACTTATTGGCTGCATGATTTGGGACATGTTTTTAAACTTCTCTGAGCCTCAGTTTCTTCGACTGTAAAATGAGGAGAATAGTGCTCAGTACAGAGGAAGCACCCAATCAACACTGGCAATACAGTCATACAAAAATGTTCACTAACCTGTCAATGCTACCTCTAAAATTTTTTTTACAAAAACCTAAACAGGCACAACAAATGTATCTTCAAAAACATCTGAGCTGGGTGTGGCAGCACAGGCCTACAATCCCAGCTGCAGGGAGGCTGAGGCAGGAGGATTGCCGTGAGTTTGAGGCCAGCCTGGACTATACAGTGAGTTCAAAACCAACCTGGACTACACAGTGAGACCCTGTCTCAAAAAAGCTAAAAAACAAACAAAAAAACAAGTAATGTATAATTATTTGTCAGAAAAATAACCCGAACTTCAACTAGGAAGATGAAGTTAAATAATCCAGAATACCACCTTTCATTAGACTCCACACTACTGCACAGAAGCTGAGACCACATGGTTTTATGCAGAACAGCACCTCACATCCTGCATCTAGTCAACAGATGATGGACACTTGAGTTGTTTCCCATTTTTGACAACAATGAATAAAAATGCTCAAGTCTTTGTACGGATAAAGCTATTCTCTTGGTAAATAGATGCCAAGCAGTGGAATTCCTGGGTCATATGCTAAGTCCCTATTTAACTTTCTGAGAAACAGCTAGCATGTTTTCCAAAGTGGCAGATCATTTTACATTCCTCCAAGCAAATGAATGATCTACCAATTTATGGGAACTCCATTTGCTCCATGTCCTGACTAAAACTTGGTGCTATGGAGGCTCTTAATCTTAGCCATTCTAATGTATTGTGTACCTTGTTGTTTTAGTTTTCATCTCCACAATAATCAATGGTGTTGTGAATCTTTTTACATAGTAGCCACTTGTATATCTTCTTTTTTGAAATATCTATCCCAGTCTTTCATCTACTTTTCTGTTGGGTTGTTTGAATAATAAAAATTATTTATATATTCTGAATACAGGTCTTTTGTCAGATATATTTTATAAACATACAACAAAAAAAGTTTATCTTTTCATTTTCTTAACAGTGCTTTTCAATAAGCAAATGATGTTAATGGTGACAAAGTCCAACATACCACTTTTTTTCTCTTATAGTTCATCTTTTGTGTTCCAGGAAATCTTCACCTATCTTGAGGTCCCGAGGATTTTTCTCTTGTGGTTTTTGTTTTTTTGGGTTCTGGGGATCGAACTCAGGGCCTTGTGCTTGCCAGGCAAGTGCTCTACCACTTGAACTACATCCCCAGCCCCTGTGTTTTCTTTTCAAGTTGTCTGGATTTAGGTCTTACCTTTAGGTCAATGATCCACTCTGAGTTAATTTTTGTGTATTGTGTGATGTAAAAGTCAAGACTTATTTTTTCCATATAAATGTACAAGCATCCTAACACACCATTTATGGGGGGGGGCTTTCTTGCCTAAATCTAAATTACCTTGGGTATCTTTATGTTTTTGAAAATCAGGCCTACAGGTATGGTTCAGTGGTAGAGTGGTACATACCTAGAATGTGTGTAAGAAATCAATTGAGTGAGTATAGGTCTACTGTAGAATTCTCAAATTTATACCATCATTCTATATCCATTTTTTCTTAAACCATAAGTTATTTGGGCATATGTTGGTTAATTTATGGGATTTTCAAGATTTCTTTCTTCTTTTTTGGCAGTTGCTGTTGCTAGTTTGCTGGGGTGGAACCCAGGGCCTCGCACATAGTAGGCAACTATTCTGCTACTGAGCTATGTCCCCAGTACCTGCCCCCTGCCTTTCTTAGAGGTAGTGGAGATTGAATCCAAGGCCTCTGTACTGAGTTACATACATCTCTTGCACGTCTTTTGAGACAGGGTCTCACAAAGTGACTTGTCCAGACTGGGCTTGAACTTATGATCCTCCTGCCTCAACCTCCCAGAGTGCTGGGATTACAGGCATGTACCACTATGCCTGGCTTCTATTATTGATTTCGAATTTAATTCCACTGTGGCTGAAGAACATACTCTGTGTGATTTCAATTCTTTCAAGTTTACTGAGACTTGTTTCCCGGCCCAGGATGTGATGTGCTCTGGCGTACTTAGAGGAATGTGTCCTGTGCAGTTATTACAAGATTTCCACAGTGTCTATCAGGTCAAGTTGGTTGGCAGAGTTTGAATCCTTTAAATCCTTGCTGATTTTCTACTTTGTTCTAACAATTACTGACAAAGAAGTATTGAAATCTCCAAATTAACCATTAATTTGTTGACTACTCTTTTCTATGCCTTTCTAGTTCGGCTTCATGTATTTTAGAGCAGTGTAGTATTTTTATAATTAAAAAACATATAAATTCACAAACAAGGGAGCAAGCTCTTTCCCATAATATGTAAGATTTTTACAGCTGAAATATATATTTACAGTCCTCAAACTCAAAGGATAGCAAACGCTATACTTACAAAATATTTGACCTATGTTATTCAAAGTATCCTGTAATTCAAAGCAGTAACTCTTCTCTATATACCTAAATGGTATACATTTCTATAAGCAAAATACACATAAGTCAAATTCAACAACACAGACACCAAATAATTCTATGAAGTTGATAACAGTCACTTGAAGACATAATTAAGGGTAAGAAAACCATAATGCATGTATGAAAAATAGGCAAATTCCTAATTACCTTCTGTTATTTCAGGGACAAAAGGAACAACTTTAGACTACATGTATTAAAAAAAAGAAATACCTACTGGGCATGGTGGCACAAGTTTATAATCCCAGCACTTAGGAGGCTGAGGCAGGAAGATCGCCATGTCTGAGGCTAGCCTGGGATACATAATGAGTTTGAGGCTAGCCTGAATTATAGAGCATGACCCTGTCTCAACAAACCAAACAAAACAGAAATACTAAGTAGTACTAACAAATACTAAGTAGTACTAACAAATTATAAAACAATGAAATCAACGCTTACATGAGTAAGAACTATAAACTCATTTATGAGATTCTATCCGCTCATTCTACTTTTAAATTCATTAATATATGAGGGATTCAATTTTTAAATGTAGTCTAAATAATTAAATTCATGATTATAAATACATCATTTATTGCCTCTTGACTTCCTTCTGTTAAGGGGAGGTTTGGAGAGAGAACATTCCCTGGCTGAGTTACTTCACCACTTGTGACGTACTGTTATTGGAAACGGCACAAGATGCCCTTCCCAATTGGCCACAGGTGCATGCTAACCACCTGCACATTACATTGGTTCTAACTGAAAATAAGGTTCTGATAGCCTAGTATGAGCAAGTCATACATTCTCAAATCTAAAACTGAGTCTTAAACGTTAACTTGTGATGCCAGTGTTAGCCAACACCTTAAACAAGAACAAACATTTGCAGTAAAGAGAACCCAAGGCCAAGTCCTAACAGCCTGAAAAGGGCCCTAGTGCAGAATTATGACTAAAGCTTTTATTTTTAAAACTTCAGGCTAATTTTACTGAAATGCCACTTTTAAGTACAAACTAAAACAAAAGCCAACCACCCCTGAACTTTTGCTCCAGGGGTGGGAGACAGGAGAGAAGAAGGGAAGACTCACAGTCCAGGGTTAGTCATTAGTGATAAAGGTGCTCAGTCCGTTACAGTGAAACTGCACATCTGATTTTACAGCAAGGCGCAGCTGAGCCCTGTGTCTGGAGAGGTGCACCCTCCAGGCAGAGATCCAGGCTTAGTCACGGCTGCTCCTGGTACACACTAGTTCACTCTGTTTTCTTCTGTTAACGAGATCCCCAAAGGCAAACTTCTTTCAGAAGTCCTCGCAGGCACACCCCTTGTCACAAGGACTAACTGGTAGCTGCTCTCTGTAACTTAATTGACCACCCTCTTGGGGAAACCTCAGAAACAGTTCTGAAGTCATGGGGCCAGAAGAGCAAGAAAGTATATCGGAAGCCCAACTCTACCACAGCTTGACCTGAAACTCTTGGAAAGGTGGTTTGTTCTGGCTTACTGGAGCTGTCTTCCGATGGGGGTTTGTAGGGTGGGGATCTACGGAAGGGCTTCAAACTGTGTGTGTGTGTGCACGTTGGGGTGAGAGGTGGGAGGTTCCACTGTCCCTAAGGAGTTGGTACACAGGCAACTAAAGCTGTGAATTACCTGCTTACATTACTGCTTCGGACATACTTGTAAGCTGCTGGGGAGGGGTACTACTTCTCATCACACCTGATTTCTTGCTGAAAATATCTTTATTAAAGAAGTTTTATTTGAAAACTCTGGGTTGTAACCACCCCAAACAAGCACTATTTCTTGCACATAAATTATCTGTGGTAATGATTCACTCTTCAACTACATTCCTTAGCAGCTCTGAACTCAAGAGAATGAACACGCATTTTAAGTGTCAGAATTCAGCAAAAATTGGAGAGTGAACTCTTTTTTAAAGGATGAAAATGTCTGAACACATTTCAAGGTCAAGCTGAAATGATTTTACATGGCCAGGCTCCTGTGGTCTGTCCTCTGGGGTTGTCTTCCCTTAACATGGTGATGTCTCCCATCTCAAGGTGATTAAATGTCTGAACATAGAAATGTGATTAAGGCCAGAAGGTTTTTTGATCATGAAAGAAGCATTTCTCATCTTGTCTTAACCAAGCCCTCTTTTAAAAATATAACTGTAAAACCTCCTGTAACATATCTGGGATTCTGAATAACAAATAGTAAACCAAAATAACTTTAGAGGTTTAAATTTTTGCTTTTGAAGGTTTTGTTTTGTACCTCAATCGTGTGGGATTGATGTTAACCTTGTGCCTGCTTGCTGGCTATGAGTCTTTCTCTTTGAGGTTGCTGAGGGGAGCAGATAAATAAGAGTTTATTTTCAGCAACTTGCTTGCTTAAGTGATACGCATGTATATCCCGGGGCTTCTCTGGCTGGGGTGGGTGAGAGGTAAGACAAGTAGGCTTCTCCCCTTGGGACCCAGGACAAGGGGCCTCCCACAACCTGTAACCCACTGCTGGCCTCAGGCACTGGAAGGGACACAGGACTCCACTTTACCTTCAAGCAGACCTTCCTCCTAGTACTTGGGGCTAAAAACAGCTGAAGGCCAGGCCAGCCTGGGCTATTTTTATCAGGAAAATTAGGGCCTAGAAACAGCCTAGTAAGCACAGAAAGGAGTTGTTCACAACAAGACAAAAACTCTTACAGACTTTGAAAAAACATCTGCGGTTTTAGAACTGGGTGGGAAGGTGGTGGGCGGAGGTGAGGTGCAGGGCAGAGGGTGTGCAGGCGGTTCACCAAGTATGGACGTGTGCACGATTCACAGAAAGCAGCATGGCACACCATGCTGTCCCAATCCACCCTCCTGAGGAAGACAGTTTGGGAATAAAAGGCAGACAGCGGTTTTTGAGAAGAGTGAGATCAAGGAGAGTCAGGGTGGTAGATCTTTGGGAAGGAAACCTTGCTCAGACCCTAAAAGAGGTATGAGATCTAAGTTGCTGGGCAGGGTATGACAGTGGGCCATGGACCAGGGACCCCGAGGTGAGCTGGAGCAGTTTGGAGTGGAGCAGCAGAGGCTGACGCTGGCTGAGAGCGTCGTCCTCACAGAGCAGCCAAGAAGCAGTAAATGCAAAAGAATCAAATCACACCTTCGAATGAACCTCTGAGAGGTTTTTTTTGTCGGGGGCAGCACTGGGAATTGAACCCAAGGCCTTTGCACTGAGCTATATGCACAGCCCCCTTTATTTATTTTAAGACAGGGTCTTGTTAAACTACTAAGTGGCCCGAGCTGGGCTCAAACTTACAACCTTCCTGCTTTAGCCTCCTAGAGTACTGGGATTACAGGCATGAACCACAACGCTGGGCTGTGAGTAAGATTTTCGTAACTTTTGGTAAATTTACACAGGATGGAGGTGGGTGGTATACAAACAGATTAAAATCTCAATTCCAGTGGATAGTGGAATTTCAAATATAACACTCCACATGTCCCAGGTGCAAGAAACTGAGAACACCAAGGCAAGCAGATGGGGCACTCTGCTTACAGGGTTCCCAGGAACAGCACCTGTGGAGACTGCAGATGGGGTGCAAACTCTGAACTTGGCCCCCACTATCCACGGAAAGAGCTGGGGAAAGGCGCAGAGAAGGAAATGTGGGCAGCAAGTCCAAGGACCAAGGGCTTCTGGACTAGCCCAGAAAACACAGGCAGGAAGGAAAATGTTCCTTTAAAAGGGCAGTAATGGGTAGAATGGACTTAAAAAGACACAAAAAGAAAACCCAAAAAGCTAAGCCTCACAACAGAACACAGAAGATGGGTTTCAACAGGAAAGTGTAAATGGGAACAAGGAACAGAGACGGTCAGGAAATTTTTTTTTTTTTTTTTTTTTTTTTTGGTGCTGGGGATCGAACTCAGGACCTTGCGCTTGCAAAGCAAGCACTCTAACCACTAAGCTAAATCCTCAGCCCAATAATTTTTAAATAAGTGAAACTGTCACATGGAGAGAGGAAAGCATCTTCCTCAGGGACATTGTGCTTTTCCAGAGATGGATGGAACTCTGGCCCTCCTTCTCCCAGCCTCTGTAATAGCTTCTTCCAGAGAACCAGACCCAGCCAAAGACTGTTGGGGTTGTCCCAGCAGCCGTGTGGGGTCCTGCACATCTTGGTAATAGCTATAGCAACTGGTAGTACTGCCTTAATTCAAACAGCAAGGCCCCAAGGGCAGAGAAAGCCCTGTCATCCAGGCACCATGGTGGTCCCAACGCCTAGCACAGAGCAGGTGCTCTGTGAGCACTTGCTGAAGAAATAGCTGGAGTTCAAGGACAGGATCAATTTCACCCCTCTCGCCCTGACCTCTCCCAGACTGCCCCACCAAGCTCACCCTTAGACATGGGTGAACATTAGCACTAATCACGAGTTTGCAACCCTTGCAGATAAATGCAGGTGGGTGTCTGTCAGCCTATACAGAAGCCAGTAGGAGCAGGGAGTGCTCTGAACATGTCCTGAGAGCTGAAGTCAATCCCGATGCTGGTGACAACTGCCCTTCCTGAGATGACAGCAGCAGGCTGGGCATGGGCCATGTGCTGAGTGTTCCTGGCACGCATGCTGTCTCATCTGTCTTGCTCCCTCCTTCCTAACTTGGCTACTACCACATACTCCTACTACACTGACAAGGAAGTTGATGTTTGAGTTGTTAGGAGAATGTGCTTAAAATCAGACAGCAATTAAGTAGAACAAGACTTTGAAAGAAGCAAATTGACTTAGGATCCTGTGCATTCACAGTGCATGAGATCACCCAAGGAAAAGCACAGACTAGAACAAACAGATCATCAAGAACAGAAACACTTACGGGCAAACATTCAAGAGCCAATTTCAGCACAGAACAATGGCACAGACCTGTTATCTCAGCACCCAAGAAGGCTAGAAAGGAGCATCCCAAGTTCAAGCCCAGCCTGAGCAATTTAGCAACACTCTGTCTCTAAAATAAACCAACTCGGCCTCCTGTGATTCATTGCCACCCAAGAAGAATGGACCTGGGGACTTGCTTTTCTTTTTCTTCTTTCTTTTTCCTTTTTTTGAATTGTTGCAATGAATAGACTTTATTAACTTCAGTGATGAAAAAATAATAGTAATAACTGCAAGCTTTTAACTATTACAAAGTAATATTTATTGTTTTCAAATATATTATCTCTTCAGGTTTTGATGCCGATCCAAGCACTATCTAACAATCTATGGCTATTAGATTACTTAGACTTCCCAGACTGTTATCATCCTTGTCACATAATGGCATTTTAGTGTTTTATTTCATAGGATCTTTAAGAGTTACCCATTTGTTTCCCAGGCAAATGGAGGTAGCTAATCCACTCAAATGATCACCGTAAATAAAACAGAAACCTGTGGAATCATCTTCTCCATACGCAAAGCAGCAGCAGCATATAAGATGTTTCAAGCTCCTCAAACAAGTTTTGCTAGAAA
The DNA here is from genome assembly GCA_004026905.1 of Hystrix cristata. NCBI lineage: Eukaryota > Metazoa > Chordata > Mammalia > Rodentia > Hystricidae > Hystrix > Hystrix cristata. The sequence continues at coordinate 119,512 of PVJO010001606.1, forward strand.
CTTGTGAAATGATCTTTTCTTATAAATGCAACTGTACTTGTAAACGCAACAGAGTGGTATCACATCTCAGGTGTGCCAAGTAAGTCCTTCGGTAAGTTTTACTTCTCAAAATGAGCTCTCCTCCTTTACTCTGTGAGCTGCATTATGAGCCATATGACTGGCAGCCACATGTGCTGCATTTTTTTAAGCATGTGGGAGAAAACAGCAAGATATCGGCTATGTGCTACCTTAACCAAGATGTCAAATTACCTAACATGCTTCTTGAGGCAAGAAGCCCCACAAAGGGGCAGCTCCAAGGAGTGGGCAAGGTTGTTTGTCTGTCCCTCCAATCAAGACACCTGCAGCTAAGTAAGTGCTGTGCAAATGATCCTATTCAGTATTTCTTAGACCAATGTTTTCTATTTTGTTTTATATTCTGAAAATGTGTGGTTCTTGCTTCTGCTTTATATAGTCCATGGACAATTCATATTGACTTAATTTTCTTCCCTTTAGTTCATTTTCTTCAGCTGATCTTAACAACTTTCTCTGCTCATGGTATCATTGCATCATTCTCTCTCAATCTTTCCGTAACTCCTTTCCCTTCCCACTTGCCGGCCTTCGCCTGCTGTTTGGCCTAGATCACGGGTATCCAAAGAGCTTTTGCCTGGCCTGGACTGCACTGAATGAAGAGGAATTGTTTGGGACCACACTGAAAACATATAATGTAGCACAGGGCGTGGTGGCACATGCCTGTAATTCCAGCACTCAGGAGGCTGAGGAAGGAGAATCACCGCAAGCTCAAGGCCAGCCTGGGCTACATAGTGAGTTTAAGACTGGCCTGAACTAAAAAGCAAGACACTCTCCAAAAAAAAAAAAAAAAAACAACCCAGAAAACAAATAAAAAAGAAAGTATATAATGTAGTTAATGTATATTGGTACCAAAGCTTCCTTATTTTTAAATATTTTTATTGTAACATCACAAAAGGCAACATAAACATCAAACTAGTGAGATATTTGACCTTATTCTTGTGAAATAATGCCTCACTGCCTGGCTGGATGAAAGTGGCTGCGATTCTTAGTGAGTTCTCAGGATACTCAACAGAAATTTTTTACCTAATTTTACTCTTAGTGTAGGTAGGTTGGAATACTATTATCGGTAATTACTGTGTTGTACTAGCTACGTTGCACCAGTGTGTGTAACATCTGATACTCAGGTTTCCACTGGACGGTGTATGGCAGGGGCAGGAGTGGAGTTAGCCTTGCACCATGCCCTCCCCTATACAGTGTACTGCTGTCACCCCTACAGTCCACACTTGAGCATACTACAAAATGCAGTCATGAAAAATATCACTAAAAATCACATAATAATGTTAAAAGTTTATGATCTGCTGGGGCCACATTACTAGCTGCCCAGGGCCACACATGGCCACTTGGGACTCCAGATCTTCCACCTTGCATGACATGTCAGAAGGCGGCTGGTAAGGAGCCAGCAGAAAGGAAGCCAAGGAGGAAAAGAAGGGCAGACAAAAGGAGAAGAAATGACTTCCACCTCTGGATCTCAAGCCCCTGAGGGAGGAACTTCACACAGACTCATCAGATTCCTGTTCACAGATGAGAGCCACTGGATTCAGGCAGAAAGGAGAGCCCAGGTCAAATCCGGACTGTCAGTAATGGGGAGAATAATAATAAACTGCATTGACAGCTCGGCTGGTCTTCCACTTACAAAGAAACTGTGCTTGCTGATCGGGGATCCAAAGTGAAAAGCAACAAGAGCTGATGAATGTGAGGGCTGCTCTTTAAACCTCTGCAAAGGAGAAATCACAGGCACCAAGAATGCATTGCTTCCCCGCCCAGAGGATCTCAGGACCCCTGGGGAATCACGAGGCAAGCATGCATGGATCCAGCTGCTGAGATTCTCAGCTCTTGCACAGTTTCAGGCAAAATGAAACAATCAAGAAGTGGATTCCAGTACTGTGTTGCAATACTGGCAGTCACAGCCAGACTGCTGGTGCACACCTGTAATCCCAGCACTCTGAGAGGCTGAGGCAGGAGGTTTGAAAGTTTGAGCACAGCCCGGGCACATTAGCAACTTATCAGAACTCTGTTCAAAAATATAATATTAAAAAGACCGGGAGATGTAACTCAGTGTGAAGACCCTGGGTTCAACTCACAGTACTGGGAAAAAAAAATACTGGCATCACAGAAGGTGGTGAGCCTGTGGTCGGGGCAGGGCTCCTGCAGCAGACATCTGTTCCAAAGCCTCTTGCTGCTGCTGATGAAGGTTTGATCATTTACAAGCCCACAGATTATTCACTGTAGAGAAAGACCTGATGTTATCCAAATACATTTCTTACTGCTGCGGGTCGGGTGTATGTTTGTGACCTACCCTCAAAACATAACACTCACTCATAATGTTATTTGTCTGACTGTACATAAGGTGATAAAATGAGAAAAGCTGGGTGTATTCAACAGTAATGGAGAAATACTCATGGGCCTCACGGTTGTTAAAAAACACATTCAGATTTCTTCTTCCCCTCTTTTCAGTTGAATGATGACTTCTCCTAGTAAAGGGACTGAGTCTTATGCCCTTTCCAGTTAAGACAATAATGACAGAGGGAATATGGGTGACAGTGTATGAAACCTTACAGAGTTCCATATGAACTCAGCAGACTGTCAGCAGCCTGACAGACAGATATTCAAGGCTCCAGTTCTTTAATGTGGGATTTTTGTTAACAGAAAAATCTCCTATGCAGTCAGCTCTAACTGGCTCTATAATTGTCTGACTCAGCCAGGTAAATGAAAGATTTCAGTGATTTCAGTCCCTAGATGTTTGGCTCCATTGCTTTTGGGCCTGTGGTGAAGCACACCACCATGGCAGGGGCATAGGGCGGAACAAAGCTGCCCACCTGATGGAGCACAGGAGGCGCTGGGAGTAGAAAGCCCAGGTGACTGACTTGTTCAACCCAAAGGAACATGACCCAGGTGGCAGGATGCACTTCTGTGACTGGGTTACAAAAGACTGGAGCCTCCTCCATCTTGCTGGTGGCCCCTGCTGCCTCCGTGCCCTGCATGCTCTGTGGAAGCAAGCTGCCATGTCAGAGGCGCCCGCACAGCTGCATGGCAAGGAGCTGAGTCCAAACCCTCAGGGAACCAGCAAGTGACCTGGGAGTGGCTCCTTCCCCCGCAGACCCCAGGGCAGAGCACACAGCCTGGCTGCTCCACATGGTAACCTGCATTGATTCAGCCACTATGTTTTGGGTGATCTGTTAGGTAGCAAACCACAGTTAATACAAGCTAAGAAGAAGAGTCAAGAAATACAGATGTTTCAAATTCTCCCTACAGGCATGTGTCTTCTGACAGGGATAAGCAGAAGGTTAAGAACTGAGCTTTCAAAAAAGCTACACTTAGAAGTTGAAGAAAAGAGGAAAACACTGAAAGATATAAAGAGAAAAATAACTGAAAGGCTAAGACCCAGGACAGTAACTGAGTAGCGAAGGTTTTCAGGGTTTGGTGGTTTAACAGTGCTGTGAAAGCAGCAAGAGAACTTGGCTGAAGGGGGAGAAACTGCCAGATTTTCTAACTAAAAAGCAATTCTCGAGATACCTATTTCAAAGCAGGCATGGGGGCACACACTTGTAATCCCAGCACTTGGCAGCTGAGGGAGGACCGCTGTGAGTTTGAGGCCAACCTGGACTACATACCAAGACCCTGTCTAAAAAAAAAGGGTAGTGCTAACAGAAGTCAGAAGACTTATGCCAACATTAAAGAAAAAAACAGGTGAAATGAAAAAATGAACTCTCCAAATCCCTGGCTTGTCCTTTTCAATTTACTGGTTACATTTGGTGTTTCCTATTTGGTTCTGGTTTATTTTACTGTGGTACTAGGGATTACACTCAGGATTTTTATACCGAACTACATCCCCAGCCCTTTTCTATTTTTTATTTTGAGGCAGGGCCTCACTAAATTGCCCAGGATGGGCTTAAACTTGTGATTCCAGTCTCATAGAGCACTGGGATTACAGGTGTGGACCACCATGCCTGGCTCTATTCAGGTTTTATTATTCAAAAACTAGTCTTGCCCTCTATGGCAGCACAAACCTGTAATTCCAGAATTTGAGAGGCTGAAGCAGTAGGATCTTGAGTTCAAGGCCAATATGGACTACACAGTTAGACCCCATCTCAAACAAACCAACCAAAAAACTAGCCTGAAATTGAAGCTTTTAGAATTAAGATGAGACTGCAGGTTTTTGGGTTCCACAGCTCAGGTTTGCCCTTTCAGGTTTTAGTATTTTAAGTGTATCATACACAGTAACTTAATGCTTTCCCATACTTTATAACCCCACCTCATTTTAGAGTTAAAGGCAAGATTTCCTGTGCTTAAAACTCCTGGATGCCATATTCTAATTTTAATAGCAGCAGTACTTGATAGCTGGTACTTTAACTGTAACTCCTATACTGAGTTCCATGTCAAGGCAGCAAGAGTATCACACGTCTCTGTTGTGTTCCCAAGTCATCCAGAACAGTTTCTAAACTACGTTCATTTTTCTCCTTCTGTACTCATGGTCCTTGATAGCTTACAGTTCATGAACTATTCAGATGATTTATGGTCACTCTACTCCTCCAGGTTTTTATTGGGGGGGGCAGTTTGGAGACATGGTCTCACTAAGTTGCTAAATTGGTCAGGCTGGGTTCAAACTTTCAATCTTCCTGTCTCAGCCTCCCAGAGTGCTGGGGTTACAAGTACGTGTCACCATGCCCAGGCTGATTCTTTTTTATTGCTGGAGTTTTGTTTTTCTGACACAAGGTCTCACTAGGTAGCCCAGGCCATCCTTGAAGTCACTATGTAGCCCATGCCCCTCTCAAACCTATACCTCAGCCTGGCAAGTGCTGGGATTATTTATAGGTGTGAGCCACCATGCCCAGCTAGCAGTTTGACTGTGAATAGCACTTGTAAATGAAGATGTTTATTTCAGACTTTGAATCTAAATCTGTGCTCACCATAAGCCATTCAATCTTTTCCAAAGTTTCTGTAAATTTTGGAACTTGCGTTATTTCTTTTTATACTGCTTTCCAAACTACCATAAGTGAGCAGTTCATGTGAGAGGGCACAGGCAAGGTCATGGACCACACACAAGTGCTGCAGAGGGCAGCCAGTGTGGGGCTGGCGAGGGCACCTTGTGCGAGGGCACGAGCTGCCGGGTTCCAAGCGGCCACAGCAGGCACAGCCGAGCTGAGGAATGTGGAAAAGGACACGCAGAGCTTCTTCCTGTGACTGTGGCTGGGAAGTGTCAGCATTTACAGCTGCTGCTATAAATGGAAACCGAGCAGTGAGGCAAGTGAAGAAAAGCAGAAGAGTTAGGACAAGACAAAAGAATAATTCTTTCTTTCCAGTTGCCCAAGCCAAAAGCTTGAAGTCATCCTTGACTCTTGCTCTTCTGCTTCACATCTAATCCATTCAGCAAACTCCATGGACCCATGGACCCAACACTCAAAACACATTCAGAATTCAAGTCATTCTCACCATGAACACAGGGCCTATGCAAAGCCTCTGTCACCTGGCACCCAGACAAAGGCAAGAATTTCCTAACTAGCATTCCTGCTTCCTTCCTTCTTCCTCATGTCTATCCACAAAGTAGCCACAGGATTTCTCTGTCTCTGTCTGTCTGTCTCTCTCTTTCTTTTTGAAAGAAATGGGGACCTACTATGTTGCCCAGGCTGGTCTCTAAATGCTGGATTTGAGTGATTTTCCTGCCTCAGCCTCTTGAGTAGCTGAGACTACAAGGTGTGAGCTCCTGGTTTACAGACTTACAGAGGTCTTTTTTTTTTTTCTAGGCAAGGACTTGCTATGTAGTTCAAGCTGGTATTTGGTATTGAACTCGCTATGTAGCCCAGGCTGGTCTCGAATTCATGGTAATCCTCCTGCCTCTACCTCCTGAGTGCTGGTATTACAGACATGTGCCACCATGCCCAGCTACAGAGCTGTTTTGAAACAGACTGTCCAATAGTGTCCTGTGTTACCCACACTAAAATCCAAGTCCCTGCCACAGCCTGCAAGGCAAAACTCTACACTAATTGCTCCTTTCTCCACTCCAGGGCCTTACCAGTCCCATCCCTAGTCCCATTCCTCACTGTTTTCTCAACACACCAGGCACTTTAATGTTATCTTTCCTTAGAATGTTCATCACACATATCCACAAGGCTCACCCCCTACTTCACTTGCATCTGTACTCAAATACCATCTTCCTGTGTCAATCTCACCTCATCCTTATCTTGTTCATTTCTATCCCTGCATCTACCACCAGCATGCCAGGTATTCCTCGAACACATGCCTACTGATGCCCCAAGGCTCCAGGACAACATGGGCTCTTTGGCCAGTGCCTGTATGTGGACAGAATTCATTGATATTTGCTAATGAAAAGATTATCACGAGACTCAGAGAACACAAGGATCCAAGAGTACACGTATTTGGTAAAGAAATGGGATCTAGGATGCTAAATAAAGAACACGAGAATTCCAAGCTCAGGGACACTGTAGTGATTTCAACAGGCACACGGAGGCTGCGGCTACTGCTCAAGCACTTCAGAAATAAAACCAGTTTTCAGTTAGTTGTGGAAAGTGTGATTATAGAGTGCAAGATGTCCCATATAGGAGGCCAGAGAGTTTGGAGTCTGGACTATGAAATGTGGCAGGAACTAAACTGTTGCAAGGGAAGACTCTGGTTAACCATCGATCAGGTTGTTTTTAAGCACTGCAGAGTTGTTACTGGAATTAGAGTCAAGGACAAGCTGTGGATTCGGCCCAGTAAGTTATCTGATGCCAATGGGCAGATGCAGAGGACAAGTGGATGTGCAACATGGTGTAGTGGAAAGGAGGTGGGTGTGAGCAGTGCAGGAAAGTGGCTCCATGAAAGCTGCTCAAGAATTTGATAGAATGAAAGAGAAAAATTAAGTAAAACTAAATAAAAATAATTAAACTGCTAACATCAACTCAAAGACATACCAGAAAGGTCTGGACTTCAAAAAACATGGGAGAAGGGCAGAGACAGAGTAAAGCCCGAGAAGGGAAGCCAGGGAAGGGAAGACAGCTTGGAGGGAGGAAGGAAGAAGGAGGCTGCCCCAGGGAGCGGCTCACACAATGGCAGAGGAAAGACGGCTGTGGGGAAGCACGTCCCCCCACCCTCCGAGGAAGCCAGGCCACAGCAAGCATCTACTGGAGGGAGAGCTATGCTGGGGGTCAGATCAGCCAAAGTACAGAACGACAAAATGGGACACAGAAGCAAAAGGAAGTCACACACATCCAGGCACAGGGTTCAAAATGGCAAGAAACATGTTGAATCAGGTAAGCAGGAATATGTGATTTCTACACGAGATGCTGATGGAGAGGGAATGGAACCAGATGTCAGCCAGTTTTGTCACTAACTAGCTCTGCATCCTCAAAAACTCACTTAACTTCTCTGGGACTTACTTCCCATCAAAAAAAAAAAAAACAAAAAAAACCTGAGAGGCTGGGAGGGAAGCAGTTCTAAGCCCTTTTTCTCCAGCTTATGAGAGGGGGAAGAGAGAGAAAAAGCACATAACTCTTAAAGGATCTAAAAAACAGGACTTTTAACTTGAGAAGCTGGAAGTGGTGGTACACACTTGTAATCACAACACTCAGGAAGCTGAAGCAGGAAGATGGCCAAGAGTTTAAGGCCACCCTGAACTACACCGAAAGCCCCTGTCCCAAAAAAAAAAAAAAAAAAATTAAATAAATAAAAATAAAATGAGAAGAGTAATAGTTAACAACAGCTCTTTGTAGTGCTTCACAATTTACCAAGTATTTTCTAAGAAGAATCATATGTACTCCTCACTTCAAGACTGAGAGGTAGCTGGGGATTTAGCTCAGTGGTTAAAGTGCTTGCCTTGCAAGCACAAGGACCCGAGTTCAATCCCCAGCACCAAAAAAAAAAAAAAAAAAAAAAAAAAAAAAAAAAAAAAAAAAAAAAAAAAAAAAAAAAAAAAAAAAAAAGACTGAGAGGTAGAAAAAGCTACCATTTAACACCATTCTACTGGGTGTGGTGGCACACATCTGTAATCCTAGCACTCGGGAGGTTGAGGCAGGACTGCCGAGAGAGTTCAAGGCTAGTTTAGGGCTACACAGTGAGTTCAAGGGCAGCCTGAAAAACATAGCAAGATCCCGTTTCCAAAAAACATTTTTTTCATAAATGGAAGAACGGAGGCTCAGGGAGATCCACCAAGTGAGTCAAGGTCGCAGTCTTAGCAACAGACCCAAGATCCAACTTAGATCTAAAAAAAGCACAAAATCCTTTATCCTTCTATATTGAGATAGCCCTCCTCCCCTTCCTCAGGTTAAATAAATACATTCAGGATATTTCTGAGACTTATCAGGTAACAGATGAAAAAGAACTATATTCATGCCCCCCAAAAAAGCCTTTTCATTTGAAATAAAACTCCTTTAGGTTTAAAACGTATTCATTTAGAGGTAAGCTAACTAATTAGATGAAAGTATTTTCCTATAAAGTTGAACTTGGTTCACTGCAACCTACTAAGTCTACCCTTTCCAGGACCATCTCCTCAGCAGCTGCCAGGATGGCTGCAGGCACAATATTCCCAGCCCGTCTGCACACAGGATAACTGACCTTGAATTCTGGTCAGTTCAGCTGTTAACCATGGACGTGCTATTTCAACTTGTAATGCCCTGGATTCCAAGAGGAGAACAAGGGTAGCAGAAGTACATGGAGAAGAAATTTTGTTTGGTTCTGTTTTTGCATTTATTTAGGCTTAAACACGAATTCATGTCTCAGGTTTGGAGGCTAGAAGCTGAGCTCAAGGGGGAATGGTCAGGTTTGGTCTCCTTCTTCCTGGTCCTCACAAGGCAGGTTTTGTTTTCACTTCTAAGAGGACTGTCACCACATCTCTAAGGTAGTAACAATAAAGCAGCAGGATGTGCCTCATTCTGTTATTTACTCTGAAATGCCACCATTAGCCAGAGCTGACTGCTATACTAATGAAAACTGGTGCTACTGGTCTCAACCTATTTTGTTACTCCTTTTCCTTACATATGTTAAACTGAACAGTGAAGTTTTGCGCTAAATTGCTAAAATAGTATGCACGTGATTCTAGGAACTTTATCCTAACATTGGGCAAATGTTTTCCTTCAGAGAAATGCAACGAGAAGGTTCTATGTTTCCCCAGAATCGTCTGCATTCCTTTTGCCTCCACCCAGCCAAGACTCCTGTGGTTTCCAAGAGTCTACAGGACCTCTGCAATGAACAGCAGACTGTGCTCCTTTCTACTGGACACCCCTCTAGGTCTCTTGGCAGGACAAAGGGTGAAGAATCAAAAGGCAGTTTAGGGTTAAAGAGGAAATCTCAAAAAGAAGACCAGAGAAAGTGGACCGCAGAGCCCAGTCATAGCAGTGGCAACAGTGGGTTTCTGTTTTTCTCCTACATTACTTCACCCATCCCTGTGGTTCCTCTTTTAAAGTAGCTGGATAAACAGTGGCCAGATAAGCAGGCAAGAAGTCAAAAGCAGACACTCGGGGAAAACCAAAGCCCAAACCATGTGAGCCACAGCCAACCACATACCCGGACTGTCCGGCCCTGACACACACACAAAGAACATGCATTACAGAAGAGGTCAGTGAAAAAGAGTATCAGATACTTAGTTAGAAGCAGAACTTAGGTCTAATGTTCCACAGGATTTCCAACAAGCAAACGAGCTTCTGAGCCCCCTTTCCTTATCCACAGTTGGTGATGAAACCGTAACCACCCACCTGCCTCTGTGAACAGGAGTACCCATTAAGGAAGGAATTTTTAAAGTCAGTGTAATATTTATGAAGGATAATAAAATTCTTTATTGAAGACCCCCTCTGCAATCACACATAATAACTATATTCTGACGTCTCTTAAGAGTTATAATTAAGTGAGCATGATTCAGGTAGTTAAATATAAAGTGGCTTTAAAGTCCCTGCATGAAATAAACACTGTTCAGTGTCTTGATAAAAAGTGTACAGAGCCTAACCAGGGAGGGTGATTATTCACATACAAAGCTAATGTTATTTGCCCACGATCAACAAAACTGTAAATCAAACTGCAGTTCCAGCAGTGTAAAGTGATGACACCCTCTCATCCCAAGTCCCACCTGCATGCAGGATAGTAGGAAAAGCACGGGCTCCACCTCTGACTCACCTGAGGCTGAGTTTCAGCCAGGTTTTTGAAAGTGGTAGGCCTTGGCCAAGTCTGAGCTGAAACTTCCTCAAACGTAAATTAGGAATAATACTACCTACTTCACAGGATTAAGATTACTGTGATCATGTCTGTACTGAGCCTAATCTGGTCCCGAGTGCTCTATGGTTGCTCAATAGCTGGAGAGAGTGTTGTGATTACTTCTCATTCCCCCAAAGCAAGCATCCTTGTTTTTTTAGGAACACTTAAATTACATGTTCAAACATGATCACTAAAACTCCTTTTCAGACAAGCGCTACGATGAAAAGAATTCCCTAAAACCATTCATAGACCCTGAAATTGTGTCCCCAGTTTTAAGGTAAGCATAAAATCAAACCCAAATAGTGTAAAAATCCTTCCTTCCTTTATCTAGTTGCTTATTCAGCAATAATGCACGAAGTCAAGTGACTTAAACTCCTACTTTTTCTTCAGACCTCTCTCCATCCACCCCTCGACTAAGAGGGAGAAGGTGATATTTCCTAACAGCTTCCCAGGAAGTAAGGCTGCTTGCTTCCCCTTTCCTGGGGAGGACAAGAGGAAAAAGACAGGAAAGAAAAGGTCTCTAACCTACAAAGCTGAGTTACCTATGGAAAGCAGATCAGGAAAGATTTAGGACAGCACCTTCTTCAGGGCTCCAACTTAAGCTGGTGCCCCACTACACAATGTGCTCTGTGTCCACATGGTCAGCCCTATTCCCCACTCTTGCTCCTTTCCTGCTCCTGAGTTCATGATTACACTGAGATTTTTGATCCATGGTGACCTTTCTTTTTCAATATAAAAGAAAATCTTGTGAAACACCAATGCTGAGATTTAATCAGACCCCTTTTCCCTCCTAGCTTAATTTTAAGTGACTATTATTTTTGTTTCAAGACTACTTAATAAACATGTGCTTTCATCCTGCAATGACTATGAAAGATGTAAATCAGACTTCACACCATTTTCCCCCACAAAACTTTCCCTTTCAGAACTGTCCTTGTGACCTCTGCTCAGCCTTTTGGCCAGCCTGAGTCACACACTGACTGTCAAGGCAGTTTCACACACACACACACAGCGACGGGGAAAAGCCAGGCTGTGTACAAACACGTGTGTGTGATAACGTCCCAAGACTCAATCTCTCAAAACTCACAACATCTGAGATAGATGGTGGAGGAGGTGGAGTGAGGTAGCTCCAGATCAGGATACAAAGAAAAGATTTAGTTCTAGGATGCAAGGTGCCAAAGAACTGCAGGAGTAGGAGCAGCTCTGCTGTTTACCTTGCGGGGGGTTGACCTAGCCGGGCAAACGCTGCCCGCTCTCTTGAGGGGTAGAGGGGGCTGCAACAGCAAAGAGAAAGCAACAAGATTTCACCAAAGTGAAACCTGCCGAATGCCCTACTGCCCCAATTCAGTGTTGCATTTATCAAGAAGCTTCAGAATAGCTCTTTTTGAACAGAGGGACCACATTAACAAAGGAAAGAGCAGTAACCTATGCTAAAAATGCAACCTGCCTCCACCCAGACGTGCAAACGGAAATATTTCTTTGCCCGTTGTGTAGCGGGTTTCAAAATAGTAAGGACAGGGTGCGTGACTGAACTGTAAGGGGTGCAGCCAAGCTCTTCCTGGATGCCGGTATCTTTGCCCCAGATGTGCTCAGGGTGCCCCTTTCTGAGTTCCGCCGACCGATTCTCAATTGAACGCGCAGCGTCCGACCCTAGTTCAGAGTAGGGCGAGCAACAGCTTGGCAAATCCCGGCAGATACGGGCCTCGGTGGTACCCTAATCCCCCCAAGGCGGGGCCTGCCCCCAAGCGTGGTCTGCAGCGCGACTGACAGTGCAGAGCGCGGCGCCCGAGGTCAGCCCCTCGATCTCCGCAGGGCAGCGCGCGTGGACACTGCCCGACCCATCCCCGCGCCCTCCCCAGCTATCCCTTCCCGCCCGTCCCCGACTCACCTTCGTGCGCCCGTTGATCTTGTAGCTGCCCAGCTTCCCATTGCAGTGGCGGATGAGGTCGTCCATGCTGCTCATGAGCAGCCCGATGGTTTCGCAGCCGGGCTCTTTGCCCTCCACCCAGGTGATCTGGTCGCCCCGGATGTCCTTGGACGAGTCGCTCTTCTGGCTGACCAGCTGCCCGTCCGTGAACTTGCCGGTGTCGTGCAGCGCGCGCACCTCGTCGCCGATCTGCTGCCCGGTCTCGCGGCCCAGGAAGTCGTCCACCACGCAGATGCCGTGCTTGTTCATGCACGGCACGATGTACTCGAGCGCCAGCTTCAGTGCGGGGAGCGGCTTCGTCTGCCCGTTGGGCCGCGGTCCCCCGCCGCCGCCGCCGCCGCCGCCTCCAGGGCTCAGCGCCTCCCCGGGGCTCAGCAGGGTGCGCTCCGGGCGCGGCGAGTGCCCGGCCGGGGGCGCCTCGAGGTCGCGGCGGCCTCCGCGGGGGCCCCCGGTGGCGTCCCCGGGGGCGGGCGCGGATGCGGGATCGGCGCCGTCCCCGCGCGGCCCCGCTGTTGTCCGGGCCGCTCCCCCTGCCCCGGGAGCCCCTTTGGGCCCGACCTCGCCGCTCTGGCACACAAGCTTGTGCTTCTTCCAGTCCCGGCGCTGGTGCTCCTTGGAGCAGTAGAAAGAGCTCCGGCAGCGACCGCAGCGCAGCAGGTTCTCCATCTTCCCGCACAGTTCGCAGTACTGGCGCTCGCGCTCGCTGGCGCTCGGCCCGCTGAGCCCGCCGCTGTCACTCGCCATGGCGGAGCAGGCCGGGCGGCCGGCCCGGGGCGGCAGAGGGGCCGTCAGCGAGTCATTCCGGGCCGCGCGCTCCGGTGGCCCTCAGCGCCGCATCGCGGCCCGCGGCACCCGGCTGGCCGCCGCCCGGACTCCGGCAGCGCGCACGGCGGGCAGGGCGCACTGGGGCAGGGCGCGGGCCGGCGCCACTCGCTCCGCGCGCGCCGCACGTACACCACGGCCCGGCGACCCGGGCGCGCGGCGCGGGCGGGGCGCGGGCGGGGAGGGGGCGGGGCGCGGGGGGGCAGGGGCGGGGGCCGGGTCGGGGGCGGGGACCGGGAGGGGGCGGGGGCCGGGGCCGGGCACAAGCTGCGCGCGCCGCGGGCGTTCGTCCCGGGCCGGCTGTGCTACACCGCCCTCCGCCCTGCGGCTCCGCCCCGGCCTGCGCCAGCCGCGCGGCCTCCACCTGCCGGGCGCGCTCCAGGCCGGGCCCGCGGGGCGCGCTCCGAGCCGGCGCGGTGCTGCCTCCGCGGCGGAGGAAACGGAAATCTGAGGGAGGGAAGCAGCCGGCTCAGGCTCGCGCCGCGCCGGGGGCGGCCTTCGGGAGCCGGCTCGGTGGGATCTCAGGGCGCCCGCACCCCAGGGGCCACCGGCGGGGAAACAAAAGATTACCCCTGGTTGGCCGAGCGCCTGTGCCCGCGGGACCCCACTGTACACACGCGCAAAGCGAGGGGCTTTCCTGGGACTTGCTTTTGTTTTGTTTTTCGCTACTCTAAACCGTAAGCCTTGTGAAATCCGGCCGGGTTCGAACCCTGAAGACCAATGCTCCCTCCTTTCAATATCCACAGATTCTAAAGTTTAAACTAGTGCTATTTCTGAAAAGTGGGTTTTTGTGGTACATTAATGTTTTGTTGGTTTGGTTTTTTTGCATTTAAATTTTTACTTTTTAGATTTTTTAAAAATCTCTTTAACAGAGTCGGGGCCACATAGATAATATAAACACCTACCCTCAGAGTATGAGGCTGAGGCACGAGGATTGTAAACTCAGGCCCAGCCTGGGGAATTTAGCAAAACAGGAAAAAAGTTTAGAGAGCTGGATGTAGATTAGTGGAAAGGTCTGGGGTCGATCCCCAGTACCAGAAGGCGGGGGGGAGAGGGGGATGTGGAACCCAGAAATAAACCAGGGGTGTTCTTTTCCACCTGCCATTTGTGTTGAAAATAAAAGGACCTGTGGCTTGGATTTTTACAGTCTTTACTCAATAGACATCCGTAACTAGTTGGGCCTAACTAGCTAGGCGCCTTGGCTCAGGCCTGCAATCCCATCACTCTAGAGGCTGAGGCAGGAGGATCGCTGGAGGGTAGATTACACAATGAGTTCAAGGCCAGCCTGAAGGACATAGCCAGACCCTGTCTCAAAACAAACAAACAAAAACACTCCTTAATGGGCACCCACCTTAAAAAAAAAATCTATTGGGTCCTTTGTTCCTGTTAAGTATGCAAACATCACAAACTGAACATGGGTATTTTTTTAAATTTTATTTTAATGGTACATTTTCGATGTACATATTGATAACATTCATCATTGGGGATTTGTACCTGTACATGATATACCTTGTTGCTTCTTTTTTTCCCGTTCCCCTCCCCTCACCCCCTCCTCCCTCTCTATTTACAAAAGATTTGTTTCCATTTTTTTCTTCCATTTCTTATATCTCTTGTCCCTCTGTTCCTTTCCCCCTTCCTTGTTCCCTTTCCCATTTGGACATTTTCTTCCCTTTCCCAATATAATACATTTTAGTCCTTATTTACACTTCAGTTTCTCACACCAGAGAAACTATGCAGTATTTAAACATGTGGAACATGGGTATCTTGAATACCCTTAGTTAAATACGATACCTGTACTAAAGTTCCCATGAATAGACCAACTATAAAACATGTATTTCAAAAAGATACTTATTTCAAATATTTCCAAGCCATGCGCGGTGGCATAATCCCAACACTCAGGAGGTTGAGGCAGGAATATCATTTCAAGTTCAAGGTCAGCCTGGGCTACATAGTTCAAGGCCAGCCTGAACTACATAGCAAGACTCTCTCTCTTCTCTCTCTCTCTCTCTCTATATATATATGTGTGTGTGTGTGTGTATATATATATATATATATATATATATATATATAAAATGTATGTATGTATGGCCTGTAATCCCAGCACTCAGGAGGCTGATGCAAACCATATATATATATATATATATATATATATATATATATATATACACACACACACACACACATATATACATACATATATATACACACACACACACACAAAGATTCTTGATTTCAGCAGTTCCACTTGTTCAGGCTTAGTAATTTGTGGGCTAGTTCCCATACTATTTGATGGTAGGGCAATAGCCAACAATAAGTCCACCAAGGAGGTTGTAGATCTCTATCTGCATTGTAGCAGTCACCACTTACGTATACAGAGAAAATTCTACTGGTGCAGAAATTCATTTTATAAACACAAGGTGCTTATATTACCTGCTAAACTCTGTTCTAAGCATTTTACAAATATTAACTAATTTAATCCTTAAACAATGCTATGAGGTGGGAGCTATTATCCAGCCTACTTTACAGAAAATAACACAAAGCGAGACCGTGAGTGTCCCTCTTGATTACTAAGATAACATGATTAGTAGCACTCGGTGCCTAGGTTTCCTCTGGCGTGGGTATACACTTGTGTTCCTCAATGCCAAGAATTATTCTGGCATTGACATTAATACTGCAACCTAATCAAGAACACAGTCCTAGAAACTGAAGGATGAGGTCAGGTGTGTTGGTGCATGCCTATGACCTCAGAACTCGGGAGGCTGAGGCAGGAGGATTGCAAGTTCAAGCCCATTCTGGATGATTGAGACCCTGTTTCAAAACAAAATAGGAAAAAAAGGCTGGGAATGTAGCTCGGTGTGAAGGCTCTGGGTTCAATGCCCAGTACCACCAAAAAAACTAAAAATTAAAAAAGGTAAAAGAGCTCTCCTATTGTACTAATGGACCCAAGACTACTACCAATGGGCCCCGTGTCTTCTCTTTGTTCTTCCAGGAGTGTTTCTTTAAACTGTAAAGCAACTGCTTCTGACAATGGACCAGAGACTCACTAAAGACAGACAAGGGGCGGAGAGAAAGTGCTGGGGCAGAGCTGAATGAGATGACTTTAGAGATGACTCTGTTGACTTTTGAGGGACGCTGTAAAGAGAATTTACCTTCATGGGACTGGCCCTATTTTTCCTTTAAAAACATTAAAAATTCACATCCAAGTATCCTTTCTACACAAGAAGTCAAGGATTTGATTGTAAAGAGTGAACTCTTGCTTCCACATCTGTGACAGTCTTGTTTGAATGTGTTGCAGAGAACAGAAAAATCACAAGTACAACATAGGCATTCCACCAAGATAAACAGGAAAGCGATCTTGGAGGTCTGGGAAAAGCAGCTGAAAATCTGAGCCATTTTCTAACTATAGTTTCGGGTTGCGCACACGTAGGTGTCTCTGGGAAGGAGCACCTGCTAGTGTCCTGGGTCCTGCTGCACACACGTGTGTGCAGTGTACAGCACAAGTAAGTGACATGGCTTCCTACTAAGGTCATCTTCTTACAAAAATAAAATTACTAGATAAGACTTTCTAATAGGTCCAGGAAAAGTTTCTGAACACCCAACTTTACTTGTTAATGATTTTAAAATGACCCACCAATCTAGTTAACAATTGATCTGCTTGAGAAATATCACATGAAAATTTACAGCAATCTCTTATTATCCTGAATTTTGTGGGAGTTTTTCATTTGTTTTGTTTTGGGGCTTTTTTTTGTTCTTTTTAATTTTTTAATTTTTATTTTTTACCAAGAACGTGTATTCATACACTGTAGATAAATGTAATGATCACACTCATCATAGTTTGTACTGGTACATGATATATCTTGGTTTCCCTCTTCCCCACTCCTGCCTTCCACTCCTCCTCCCCTTCTTATTTACAATAGCTTTATTTACATTTTTCCTTTTTTTCTTTTTCTTTTCTCTTTCCCTTCCTTTCTTTCCCCCTCTTCCCTCTCTAGTTCTATTCTCATTTGAACATTGTGTTTTGTTTTTGTTTTGAGACAAGGTCTTACTATGTAGTTCAGGCCTGCCTGGAACTTTCCATCCTCCTGACTCAGCCTCCTGAAGGCTGGACTAGAGGAGTGTGCCAGGACAATTGGCTATGAATTTTTTTTTTATTGCTCACAAACATATCCATTGTATATCAGTGTAACTGCACTCTGAGTTTTTTCCTAACAAATATTACCTTAATGTAAATTTAACTTTTACTGCAGTGCTAGTCAGTAACTTATGTCAATAGATGTCAGAGACAGCTAAATCATTTTTCTGTGGAAATTGTAAACATATACAAAAATAGAGTTAGTAGTATAATTGACCCCAACTCTGATGATAAGTTCCACATTTGTCGACTTCAAGAATTATCAGTATGTTTATATTTTTGTCTTTCGTCCCACCCCCGACTCTGCCCCTTTTCTGGTTTTGGGCTGAAGTATTCCCAACTTCAATATGCATGTGTGATAAGAAATTTTAAAATCATATACACCGTGTTATTGTCACACAAAATTAAGAAAAGTCTCTTCAATACTACATATCATCCAGCAAGTGTTGAAATTATTCTGATTGACTCAAAGATTCTGTTTGTAGTTGCTTTACTCAATTCAAGATCTAAACAAGGTTGGTACATCGAATTTTCATGTGTTTTAAGGACCTTTTCCTGGATTTTATTTTACTAGTAACCCCACTCTGTTTTTCATACCAAACTTGGCCACTTATACTGTAAGGTGTTCCTTATTCTGAATTTAGCTGTTTAATTCTTTGTGATGGTCCTTTAATTTCTGCAGATGAGAGTTAGATCTAGGATGTTCATTAAATTCCAGCTTCTCTATTTTAGGTAAGAATATGTCATAGTGCTTGTGTATGCTTCCTAGTACATCTCATGATGGGGCATGCTATCTCTGAGATGTTCATTTTTTTGTTTTCATTTTGTTTTTGTTTTGTTTTGTTTTGTTTTTGGTGCTGGGGATCAAACTCGGGGCCTTGTGCATGCTAGGCAAGCACTCTAACCACTGAGCTAAATCCCCAGCCTGAGATGTTCATTTTTAATGATGAAATTCTTCTGGCCGACTCAATTGGTAGCAGCTTGAATCCTACATTATGAGGTATTTTTTCCTATCATCTTTGCTCAAATGTTTTAGCATTAATTGATGATTGTGACTCAATCCAATATTGCATTAAATGTTATGAAATCTCAATTCCTAATTTGATCCTTCCTTCGGAATTTATTAGCTGAAATAGACCCTGAAGAAATTAAAAAAAAAAATCAATTATTTGCTGGGTGTGGTGACCCATGCCTGTCATCCCAGCACGCGGGAGGCTGAGGCAGGAGGATTGCCGTGAGTTTGAGGCCAGCCTGGGCTATATAGTGAATTCAAGGCCAACCTGAACTACATACCAAGACCCTGTCTCAAAAAAAAAAAAAAAAAAATCGGGCTGGGGATTTAGCTCAGTGGTTAGAGTGCTCGCCTAGCAAGCACAAGGCCCTGTATTCGATCCCCAGCACCCAATACATACATATATAACATATATACATACTTACTGTGAATTTGTGGATTTTCATATGCTCGAAGTGTTTTTATTACTTCTTTCTGACACTCAAATTTCCCACTTTCCATAATATGGCTTCCAAAAAAAACCAGGCTGTCCCAACCCTCTGGTGATAGAACTGTTTACCTTTGAACTAAGTAGGTTGGGCTGGGTATAGTGGCACACGCGTGTAATCCCAGCTACTTGGGTGACTGAGGCAGGAAGATGGCAAATTCAAACCCAGCCTGGGCAATTTAGCAAAACTCTGTGTAAAAATAAAAAGTACATAGGGCTGAGGGTGTGGCTTAGTGGTGAGAATTTGCCTAGCTTGTGGGCGGCCCTGGGTTCCATCCCCACCACAGCAAAAAAAAAAAAAGGAGGAGGAAAGTGGGGGTTGGCAAAGCACCAAAATCTGTTTGTGCAGTTGTGCAGACCTTCAGGGATTCAGACAGTGCAAACTAGCCTGGGACTCTCTGAAATGGAAACCATATCAGTAGGGCTATAGTGGTCCCATGCATGCTACTGTGTCTGTAATAGGATCAAGTGGGCTTTCCTTATCAAGGAGCAGAAAATTATTGTGGAAGTATGAAGAGAGCCGGGCATGGTGGTGCACACCTGTAATCCCGGCACTCGGGAGGCCAAGGCACAAGGATCGCCATGAATTCAAGGCCAGTCTGAACTACATAGCAAGACCCTGTCTCAAACAAACAAAAAAGTATGAAGACACAGCACAATCAGAAAGCTAAATTTTTAAAAATGAAACTTTTAAATTTATATAAACAGGAGCATGACCACCCTACTTTCTGGCTTCCTGTGTCACCACATGGTTTCTCCTCTCCCACTGCGATGCCACCACCATGATGTGATGTATCCAGAGCCCTTGCCAGAGGAGGCCCCATGCCATGCAGACTGTTAGTTTCCAAAACTGTGAGATAAATAAATCTCTTTCTTGACAAATTACCCAGACTTGGGTATTTTGTAATAGCAACAGAAAATAGACAAAGACAATATCTTAGTATTCAAACAGAGATAGTTGTGTGCAAATTGAAATTAGTCAAGAAATGTGCTTATTTTGCTTTTACCTTGGTTTATAGATTCTACAAAGAAAACATGAATTCCACCAGGATTCTCAAAAAAAAAAAGCGAGAAAAGAGCCTGGTTAAGTGATGTTAGTCACCAGAAGCATTTGATGATCGCAAAGGGTCAAGTTCTAATTCAGTCATGAGTAGATAGCTTTTTAACTTTTTATTTTGAAGTAATTACAGATTTACAGAAAATTTGCAAGAGTAATAAAGATAACTTCTCTCTAACCCTCACCTAACCTCACCAATTTAAGCTTGTCTTTTCTTTTCTCCTGCTTATCAGCACCCATATCTACCTATACAAGTGTTACTTGTTTTTCCCAACCATTTGGCAGTAGGTTGCATACATCATGCCCCTTTCTCTCTTGACACTTCAGTGTCTATTTTCAAGGATATTCTTTTTTTTGGTTTCTGGGAATTGAACTCAGGGCCTTGCGGTTGCTAGGCAAGTGCTTTAGTGGTTGAGCTAAATCCCCATCCCCTCATGGATATTCTTTATGCACTCCTAGTACAGTTGTTGAAATCAGGAGATTTCATATTGACACAATAATTCTATCAAATAAGAAGTCCATATTCCATTTTCGCCAACCGTCTCCATAGCATCTTTGCAGTGTTTTTCTCCCTTCAATATGGGCTCCAAGTCAGGACCACACAATTCATTCTGTTACCACATCTCTTTAGTCTCCTTTAATATGAAACAATTCCTTGGCCTTTCTTTGTCTTTCAAAACACTAGTTTTTTTTTTAAATATATTTTATTAGTGCCTATTAATATTGCCAATTACTGGGCTTCAGTGTGGTATTTTCATACATGTATATATTTTGATCCTATCTGTGGTGGTTAAATTTAATTGTGTCAACTTGATTGTTGTGGGAACTACCAAGAGGACTATGAAAGCACGTGGATGGATGTGTCTGGGTGGTTCCTAAAGGCACAACTTTGGGTACTGTATTTGGTCCCTTACCCTTCTTCTCTGTGCTGTTCCCTTGCTTTGCTTTCTGGCTGCCTCAGACTAAGCTTCTTTGCTCTACTCTGTCCTTCCACCGTGATGTTCCTGCCTTGGAGTCAGCTGACCATGGACTGAATTCTCTGAAGAACAGCTTTGATTTTGGGCAAAATCTGTGAGTCCACTGCCTTCTGATCAGCCTCGCACTGCTCCGAAGTCTAGTATTTCTCTTTCTTGGTGTTGAAGATCTCATCCTCTTGGTGTGTTATGGTTTGTGTCTAGATGTCCCCGCAAAGCCTCGTGTGGTAAGAAGTAGCTAAATCTAGAGTGTGTGATGCTGGGATTAAGGGTATGTGATTACTAAATCAATCCTCTGATTGGTTTAGCACCGCCCTAATCCTAGCAGCCTGGATAAAATATAAGATACAGGAAGAAGCTGGTTAGTCCCCTTGCTTGCATCCCTTGCTTATGTGGATGCCACCCTGCCTCGGACCCAGCTGACTATGGATTGAAACCTCTACAAACTGTGAGCTAAATAAACCTTTCTTCCCCTAACTTTGGGTGTCTGGTATTTTGTCTCAGTGAGAGAAAAGTAACTAAGACATGGTGTCTGGGCTTCCGTAGCTGCTTCTTCTTGAGGTAAACATCAGTAAGGTGTTTCGGGATTTTCACATTGCTGATATCAATTTTCGTGCAGGTGGCAATGACAAATTTCTGGTGTGTTCTACACAGAGGAACGTGATTAAGGTTAAGAGGACCAGTCACAAGTAGCAAGACACAGGCCAGATGCCTCAGAGGAACCACTCTCTTGCCTCTGTGGCACCCAGTGAGGATGATCAAGATGGGCCAGGGAGTGACGCTTGCTCATAGTTTTCTCACATGCTGATTGAAGGCCTTTTGCCGTGGCTCGACACTTTTGGGGCACATCTTCAGTACAGTAGTATCTAGGCATTTTGTGAAGCTTAACCACCTGGTACCACTATTCCCATCACCACCAGCTGGTTTTGTGACAGTAGCAAGAAACTTCTTTTTCTTTTCAACCTTGGATTTAGCAGCTGAGTATATCCTCTGTACAAAGCCTTTCTGGAATACATAGCAGTTCGGGAGTATCTACCAATTCCTCTAACCAGGACATGGTTTCAGCTGCAGTGGGGCTGCCCCTTCTTGGACTTTTTAGCCTCTACATTGCTCTTTTTAACCGTTCCAGTGGCAGCAGCCTTCTTGGCTTCAGGTTTCTTCTCTTCAGTATCTGGCTTCTCAACTTTTTTGCCTGCCATCTTGCAAAAGAGCCCCATCCCCATTTTCTAAGAAGACATGTCAGTTATTTTACAGGATATTCTTCAGTGTGGGTTTGTATCATGTGTCCTCAGGCTTAAATTCAAATTTAGGTTCTGTATTCTCTGGCCAAGATACTACATGAGTAATGTTATGTCCTTCTCAGGGTATTGCATTTTGAGGCACATGTTATCCATCTGCCCTTGGCTGGTAATCCTAATTTTGATAGCCTTGTCAAGATACAATCTTACTTTCCTATTGTATAGTAACTATTTTCCTTTGTGCCACTAATATGTGATTTGTAGGAAGACAATTTAACAATTTTTTTGAGACAGAGTCTCACTATGTAGTTCAGGCTGGCCTTGAACTCGCTATGTGGCACAGGCTGGCCTTGAACTCACAGTGATCCTCCTGCCTCAGCCTCCTGAGCCCTGAGATTACAGGCATGCACCACCATGCCTGGCTAGGAAGACAATTTAAATCCTCCTCAAAGTAGATGTAGCATTTTGTGGCAATTCTCACCCACACAGAAGATGTCCTACTGGACTCCACCATCCCCTCCAAATAGCAATTATTTACAATAAAGAAGAGCCTTCTCTTTCTGTTTAGTCATCACTGTAGGTCGATGGATGTGTTAGTTAGATTTTCAGAGAACCAATGGTTTTAAGAGAGCAGATTTAATGGAGGACATTTATAGATTGCAATATTCACCCAGAAGCCAAGAGATCTCCCCTGGAACCAGGAAACGATGCTCACGGCAGAGATGACAACCAGAGCTCCTCTGAAGCAACAGCAGCCATCCTTGACGATGGCAAGGCCCCGAGCTCCTTCCTTGACGAGGACAGCCGAGTTCCTTTCGGAAGAACCAGCCACAGCAGAGCTTCTCCTGGGAAACAGCCCGTCAACTAGCTACGGCTCCCACTCGGCCTTATGTTGCATCAGCAACAACCCTCAGGTGGATCTTGTACGCTCAGCATCACACCAACTCAGTCCGGCTGAGTGTTCTGGCTCAAGTTGACCATATTAGGTCCACCACAATGGACAATATTAAATTCAATAGGCTATGAGTTAATATGATCCCTATTTATTTTGATGTTCAAGTTGTCTGAGACATGCTTTGGGGGAGCTCTGGTCTTCATCTCTGCTGTGAGCATTGCATCCTGGCTCCAGTATAGATTTCTTCAGCCTTTTAGTCCAGACATGGATGCACACGGGACAGTGCCATGGGCTCCCAGCCCTTTATTGCATTTTTCGGGTCGCCAGCATGTAGACAGATGTTCTGCATTCTGCCTGCATTTGGTTTGCGTGTGTGAATGTTGTAACTTGTACTTGTCTGTATTAAATCTGCTCTCTTGCAAACCATTGACTCTAGAAAAGTAATACACCACGTGTGCTTATTGCAAAGGGGTGTCATTGTGCCTATACCTTTTCAGGGAATGGAACTGGGATAACATGAGTTCGCTCAGATTCCTCCAGTTACACAAAGCTCAGACAACTCAATAGTGTCCCCCAGGTCCCTGAACGGCAGTTTTTTCCTCTCCCATCATGTTTCCCCCCACGCTTACGTTGCTTCCATTTGAAAGCATTTCTATTGATATGCAGTGTCTAATCTGATAATCTCATCCAATTTTTTTTGCCTTCTCATTTCAAATACTGTGTCTTTTTCAGCACTGGGATTCCCATTTGATTTTTGTTTTTTGTTTTTTTCCTTTTTTCTTTTTTTTTTTTTTAAATTTGAGATGGTCTCACTACGTTGAATTGTTGGGCTCCAGCTCTCTTCCTGCCTCAGCCTCCTGAGTAGTTGGGACTACAGGTATGAGGCCACCATGTCCTTCTTGCATGTTTTTTTATGTCTTCCTTTTCTCCCTTCATGATGCCTACGTTCTCTTTCACACCTTGAGCATATTTATAAAGATGTTTTATTTAAGTTTTTATTTTGTTATTTTTTGCAGTCCTGGAGATCAAACCCAGCAGGCTAGGCAAATGTTCTACCACTGAGGTGCACCCCTGCCCCTTATAAAAGGTGGTTTAGAGGATTTGTCTGCCCATTCCATACTGTTTCTGGGTCCATTGCAATTAGTCCAATTTTTCTTTGCTTATGAGTCATGTGTTTGTTTGGTTTTGGTTTTTTTTTCAATGTTTAATTTTTGTCTGTTTGGGTTTTTTTTTGTTTTGTTTTGTTTTTTTTGTGGTGCCGGGGATCGAACTCAGGCCCTTGTGCTTACAAGGCAAGCACTCTAATCACTGAGCTAAATCTCCAGCCCAAAGATATTTCCCTCTTTTTTTTTTTTGGTGGTGCTGGGGATCGAACTCAGGGCCTTGTGCTTGCAAGGCAAACGCTCTACCACTCGAGCTAAATCCTCAGCCCTTGTCTGGTTGGTTTTTGACACGGTTCTTTCTATACAGTGCAGGCTGGCCTTGAACTAGCTATGTTGTCCAAGCTATCCTTGAATGTGTAATCTTCCTGCCTCAGCCTCTTGAGTGCTGCGATTATAGGTGTGTACCACCATGTTAGCAATTTTTAATTGGACAATAGACATGATAAATGCTTTGTTATCGAGTGCTGGTTTTTCTTTCCTTAAAGAGGGTTGGATTTATTCTGGCAATAAGTAGTACCTTTTTTTGAAGTTCTTTTAAAGCTTTGTGCATTGTCCTTGAGAAGTCAGGTGCCAGCCTAATTTTACTGCAGTTACAGTAATTTGATCTGTATTCCTGGAGGCTGAAGATGTTTCCTTTGTCTTTAAAGGCTAGTGTTTTTTCCTAAAACATGTCTCAGTCTTGATCATAATAGGTCATTTTCCCCATGAATATGGTGGGCCCTTTCAATGCTTATATTTTTCTCATTTTTTGAAAGATTTTTGGAATTCAAATGCAAGTTCTTTTCCATTTTTTCATTTCTCTTCCTCAGAGACTTCAGCACTAAGTATGTTGTGGTTTTTTGTTGTTTTTTGCAGTAGTTGGAAATGAACCCAGGCCCTTCATACTGAGCTATATCCCCAGTTCTTTTTTATTTTGAGACAGAGTCTCACTACATTGCCGAGGCTCAGCTCAAAATTGTAATCCTCCTGATTCAGTCTCATAGAGTGCTGGAATTATCAGCATGCATCACCATGCCTGGTTGTGTGTCACATTTTGTATTCCTGTCACATTCTTCATAATCTGTTTTTTAGTGTCTTTATCCAAGTTCCGCTCTCTTTTTGGTTTGCTGACTTCCATTTTTTTTTGTAGATTTTTATTTGGACTCCTTCATTGTAGAGCCTCTTATATTTTATTCTT